>VWZS01004219.1:1890800-1944528 GCA_013397075.1 Rhabdornis inornatus
CTTCCCGGAACTTCCCTTCCCGGAACTTCCCTTCCCGGAACTTCCCTTCCCGGAACTTCCCGGAACTTCCCTTCCCGGAACATCCCTTCCCGGAACTTCCCGGAACTTCCCTTCCCGGAACTTCCCTTCCCGGAACTTCCCTTCCCGGAACTTCCCTTCCCGGAACTTCCCGGAACTTCCCTTCCCGGAACATCCCTTCCCGGAACTTCCCGGAACTTCCCTTCCCTTCCCGGAACTTCCCTTCCCAGAACTTCCCTTCCCTTCCCGGAACTTCCCTTCCCTTCCCTTCCTTTTCCACTGTAACACAAATATATCTACAAACCCTAATATTCATTTTCATTTTGCTAAGAAAAAGGTGTAAAAGATGCTGAGCTCTGACACCAAGTGGCACTAACAAATTCATGGTGACACTGTATTGAGCTTGTACTTCCATACCAGACTGGTTTTGGAGAAACTGGGTTTCATAGTAAAGCTGAGGAATCCCCCAACACCTGAACAGCTTGAGGTCAGCTTGGCACTCAAGATTTGTTTGGTTCTCTGAGATTTCACATCATACATGTTCCTACTGTGCTGGTAGTTAAAGGGCTGGGCATCCCTTGAGGGGCACCTGAGCACAGCTCTGAGGTTGTAACCACAATCCTTCATACAGGACAATTAATTAATCCCTGTTGATAAAATTATACTGATATCAAGGAAAGTGATTCATATTAATCAAAAGTGCAATGGAGGCCTTTATGAGTAAAAGGCACTCTTCTAAGTATAAAGCTGTTATTTAACGCACACAACCAGCATAAGGCATAAGGCCGTTTAATTATGAGACCAATATGTTGCTTGAGGTTACTTTGTAAAGGTTTGAACCAAAAAACAAATAGTAGCAAAAAACACTGTATCTGATTATTATCAACATGCCTGCAAGTAAACCACAGTATCTCCTAATGAACCATTGTTTATATTTTAGTAATAGAAGAAAAATAAAGTTGTCATAAATATTTTAAAAACTCTCTGAGACAGTAAGTGATCCATGTTATTTTAAACAAATTCTTTGAGAAAAGAAATTGGGGTTTTTTAGGTTATTTCTGGTGTCTCAGAAACCTTTAAAGCAGGTAGGTGAGAAATCTGAGAAGTGAGAGCTGAAAGGTATGTTTAAGGCTTTACAGTTAAGTTGAATGTTAGTTTCTTGCTCAGCTTGATGAGAGATACTACTTACCCCTATGTAACGTCTTCAAATAAAACTTCAGAATATCTAAGGATAAAAGCTTAATTATAACAATTTATATAGCTTATCTTAAAATGGATTTGAAAGATGATTAGCTCAATTTAAGATGAATTTGGGGGTCAATTTCTTCATGACATTATTTAGGATTCAAGATCACAAACAAAATCACATTAATTAAATTATAAAAAACAGTTTAAATATAGCAAAAGAAAAATGTCAAGAAGTACAAAAATGTAAACAACTCACAGAGTTGATGATCTTTGTGCAGACAAAGGAAAAAGAATTGGATGACATGAATCAAGAATACAATGATAATTAAAAAAAAAAAAAAAAAAAGAGAAATCCTAAAGAACACATCTTGAACTTGGATGAGAAAAAGTTCCCCAGAACTGATACAGAAGCTATCAAGGCAGAAAGCTGCCTCTCAGATTTCACCACATTATCTTCATGACCTCACTATCCCATTATTTCCTATTGCTTTTCTATCCTATTACCTTTGCCAAATCTGGCCGCTTTTTCTAATTCTGTTTTTTCTAACTAGATACATTAGTGACCCATTTTTTTTTGTCCCTCAGTCCTAGTCTTAATTTCTATATTGGTGTCCTGGCTCCTGCAGACCTTCATCTCTTAATGACTGATACAAAAAGAGTTCCTGTAATCCTAGAATAGATTATGTTCAATGAGACAGAGCCTCAGGGTGTTTTTTGTTGCAGTTCAGTGAGTCTCTGCTGAGACATTTTTGGAAGCATATAATCTAGCCAGATTTTTCTGTTTTCATTTGCAACTGACCTTTCATGCATTCTTGCTGAATTTCAGGCAACTACATTGAGAGAATGGAAAAACCTCATAACATAATGCCCCTTATCTGTGCTGCTAATGTTCCTGGAAATCAAGATCTGGAGTCAGATAGCACCATGCATCCTAAATATGATAGGTTGCAAGAGAAAACATAATCACTTCCTGACTTCTTTTGTGAGAAGTAAAACCTTGTCCCAACATGCAAACTGCCAGCTTCCGGTGGGTAATCTTCTAGAATGAATTTTTGCTCTGTTAAATAGTTCATACTGATTGAGTTAAAGGACTTTATAGAAATGCAACAGTTTTAACTAAATTCTGCTGGAACTACGGAAGACAAAATGCTGCCATAAGAAAATACATTCGTTTTCTTTTAAACAAGAGATCCTAATTCTTCTCCAAGATAAGCATGGACAACAGAGACGGAGCAAATGAGAAGGCTCAGAGCAGGAAAAAAAAGGACATTTTAAAGATTAAACAGAACAAAGAATAGAGGGAGGAGGCACAGAGGTCTGCTACAAGCAAGAAAAGAAGAGAGCTAGTTCCTTCAAATACTTTAAAGATTCCAGTTCTTTAATCCTGTGTAGATATGGGACCATGTCACATAAACACTATCTGTTTCACCCCTTGGATGTGTTCCTTTGGATTTTAAGACAAGAATGTGCATTCGTTTTAATATGTCTTTTTAGCACATCGTGCTCCACGCTCAAGAGCTGCCCTTGAACAAATGTACGTGTAAACCTTGAAAAGAGTTGGCTGTAAAAATTCCACAGTCCTCTTCCTTGGGATGAAAACCAGATAGGTTCAATATGGTATCAGTGTGGATGATGTCTTCTAGAATAACAGAGAAATAGTACGAGAAAAAACAGGTGATCATTATACCTATTTGTGTTGGCTATTTCTGACTGCATGTCAAGATGTGCAGAAGGCTGATATTTAGAAATTGCTTAGAAGTAAACCTGCTGCTGAGAATCTATCACGGGAGATGATCAACAGGCTTCATGGACCTGTTAGTGATGATGTTTCCACAAATGACTGAGCATACTGAGAGGTTAAAGCAGAAAGTGAAATAGCCTTCATTACAACCCTGAGTGAGGACTGGAATCTGGAAAGAGTAGAGGGAGGTACTTGAGGACTGAGCACAGATAAGGAAGAAGAGTTGACTTTAGACCCAAATAAGACCCATTTAGACCCAAAAGCCCCTCACATGCCCTGCATTGTGGTGGGTAGTGTCAAGGCATGGTATCTCCAACTTCAGAAAGCTGCCCTTGATTTAATTCTGCTGGTTTTGCTCTGTTGCAGTTAGGTGGTACTAGATGGTAGTGATTTCATATTCAGTGAAATGCACAGGATAGTATGTGATTTTCTTAGGAATAATTTTGTGTCCTTGAATTTCATGTAGTTGTCTATTCCTCATTAGCCCTTTTATCCTCTCACTACTATTTTGGAATTTTAGTGACTTATTTTCATGGTACAGCCTTGTTATTTTTTGAGTGGGAGCTTAGAAAATAAATGTTCCATGTGACTTCTTCCATCTGTACATGTTTTTTTCTAAAAAAAACGTAACAGATTGTTTTGATGGTGATATTCAGGGGAAAAAATCATCTGCTAACAACATTATTTTTGCTGCATGTTCTCCAATATAATTTTCTTCTATCTGTTCATGACAAACAACTTGTTCATCCCTAGACCTTTGTATTTTTTAATGAAATGTACTTTAAAAATTATACAGAATCTCATTTCATTTTAAAAAAATAATCTTTATGGCAACCTTTTTGAGTTTTACCCTTCAAATAATGCCACATGCCCCTTTCTTGATGAAAGCTATTTACAACTTTTTAGTGAGTTAAGTATTAGGGGAAAAAAAAGTGTAAAGTATTCTAAAATAATCTGAATAATCAACTTAATTGGTTTTCAACGATCCATGAAATAGATGAATTATTCAATCTTCACAGCAAATCTAAACTCTTCAGATTCAGATAAGATAAATGCTCTCCAAAAATACAGGATCAAATCTTGAATAAGTACATTCTATTTCGAAAGCATGGAGATCATGGAATTATTCTTCAATTTCCCTTTCATGGTAGGATGTGTGTCATGGTTTTGATTTGCTAATTAAAATATACTCATAATTATATTTGCTAAATAAAATATACTCAAGAATTTAAATGTTGAAAAATACTGAAAAACCCACAATATTTTTCCTCTATTATTCCAGATCAGGAAGCCGATAATAAAATTTTTATTATTTTAAGGATTTTGAAAATCAGCTGCGTAAAACTGGGAAGAGTACTTGCATATCTGTATTATGTAAAACAAAGCTCAATTTCACAGAACCTTATGGAAGAAAGTGAAAAATATTTTCATTTTACTGTTTAGTTATTTAGTGTGAAGGGGATTGTGAATAAAAGGACAATATATGACCACATTTTTACCACTGCATTTTGATATTACATTATGAAGTTCTAAACTCCAATTGCAGCAAGACAATGATCTTAGAGGCAGGCTTCCTATCCAAAAAACAGACCAGGTCTCTGGAAAGAGATCCAGGTAGCTCAAAAAGGGACCTCTGTCTTGTGCAGAGAAAATGTATATTTTATGGGATTGTTTTTGAATTTTGTGAGGTTTGTACAGCTTTTACACATCAAGTGAAACCACATCAATAAATAACAGATATAACCTTACAGGAGACCAGTGACAGCAGTATGTCTGAAGAAATGCCTCTCTTCCTTGTGGAGTTTGTTTCTGAAAGGTCATGCTTAGCAGAGGAGGAAAAGCACACCTTTGGATAAAAATCTCTAGACTGCAGAATTCACAAAAGAAATACCTGCTTTGCCTATAATTCTCGGTAAGTGAGAATTTAAGAAAAATCTTCCTACTCCTCAATCTCTAACCACTAGGGAGAATGCAAGATGTGCTCTTCACCATTTGTACTTTTGGAAACTGAAACAACTGGGAACCTGCGTTGGTAGGTTTCAATCTTGTGATGGCACGGACAATTCCAGTCCAATCTGTTTTCTCACTCTTGTATGAACCAGACTAAATTCAGTGACATTTAAAGCAGAAACACAAGAATTGTACTTAGAAAAAAGTAATGGAAGCGACAACATTTATCAATTATAAACTGGCTTATATCTATTTTCATATATAAATGTCTCAAAAAAACTTTTATATTTATTGTTGGAAAGTTTAATCTCCCATCTTATTTCAGACACATACAGTGAAACTGTGCCAGTTTTTAGACTCTCTGAAGAAAGACTTTTTAAAAGCAGTTTCTCTTATCTTAGATGTTCACATTAAGTAGATGAATTTTTGGGTTTTTCTCCAAAAGTGACTTTACTGCATCTAAAAAGCCATCTCAAGAAAAACACCAGATGTGTTTATGTTTGGTTCTACCTGTTCAAAGTATTACCCCTGCTGCTAAATGGTCAGAATTGTACAGTGTTGTTTCAAGGCAGTGAAGTGTTTATGGGGCTGGCTGAGAAAAATGTGAAGTGGGTCCCTTGCTTATCTTGCACTTGGCTCAAGCAAGGCCTGACAGCAGAATAATGTCTGAAGACAAGCAGAGGTCTCACAGCCTAATTTTCCAATGAGGGCCAGAAGAACACTGGGCGTCTGTACCACCAACAGTCCCAGTCCCTTCACCCTGAGAAACAAGTCTTATTATAAACCTGCTTCATTGAGAAGGTAAGGATGTGTACAAAGATCCACTAATGAAGGACAGAGAGCCTTTACTGCCTTCTCAGTACTAGGAGAAGGACCAAAGTGTTTATTTTATCTCTTTTGTTGACTATAAATTCTGACTGAGACTCTCATTAAGCCCCGTTAACACATTAAATTACACACCCACTGCGATACCAATAAAGGAGAACATGGGACCTCTAATGCAGGTATGGCCAAAGTTACCAAGCCCCACCAACATGTGATTGTTCCCCCTCCTTGGACCAGCCAATATTTATAGCATAAAAGAGGGGCTTCAGAAAAAGTTGGAAAACACCTCTGCCCTCTGTGAACAGACTCTGTCTCTTCTCCTTTCCTGAAGGGTTTCCTTTAGGTGAAATTTGCACCTCCAGCTGTGTTGGAACATACTTGGGAATATTTATATATTTTTATATTGTTATATTGTTATATTTTTATATTTTTATATGTATATTTATATTTATATACACATGTCTATCTATCTGTCTTGTTACCAGATCACTCTTATTATAGTTTCTGTCACAGCACATACTAATACATACTAACACTCTGCAGTTAGTGCATTTATCATGGGCGATCCTGAACCTGTTTTTCTGCTGCTTCAATGAAGTCTATTGTTCGTGAATCATGTAGGACCTCATTGAATACATACTGGGTTGGTTTGAACTCAGCTAGACTTCTTGTGCTGAATTGGCTATAATCAAAAATTAACCTCAGCCACACTCAGACTCTCTTATCTTAAACGATCCGCTTGAATTCAAGAGAGGGTATTTTCTGCTAAATACCTATACACTTAGCACAACACTGCTGAAATTAGGGCTTTACTTTCCCCAAGGTTTTTTTTCGGGTTTTTTTAATGTATTTTTGAATGTTGTACATTTGTCAGTGTCGTGAAAAATACTCATATCCAATCATAAAACTAAAAAATGAAATTGATCTGTTAGCACTTCTACCTTGTCTCTCTACCAAATGCCAAATTGTTTCCTACCTGAGGAGACCATCCTCAGCTTGTGTACCTTTAAATATCTCAAATAATTGGTTATCTTTTTGATACCTTCGGAGACAAGTTCAATACCTGGCATATTTGTTCTGTCCCTTTTGCCATCTCCCATGCGGTCTTTTGCTCATCCATGGTGCCATTAAACAGCATTGCTGTTAAAATATGGACATTTTCCAATATTATATTCATACAAGGTCATTTTGAGGGAAAATAACTTACTTTAGTATGTATGACAATGTCATTCCTAGCTGCATTAAAGAAATAGCAGTCCTGTTCCAGACTTGCCACAATGGTAAATGCATCAAGTCTGACAACATAGCCCTGAAATCTGGATACTTCTGCTACTTTGCCACAGTCCGGCTTCTGACCAAGAATCTCACAGAGACAGCAACTGTTAATGAAAATTCTGTGCAACTATCAGTATTTCTGAAAAGAAAATACTTCTATCTTGAGGGCTGAATATGTAAGCACAGTGTTCACTAGCTTTCCAGGCTTTGATATTCAGCAAGTTAATTGTGTCTAAGGTCTTAGACTGTTCTTTATGCACTGCCTCTCCTCTCCTCTTAGACTGACAGGCTAAAAGCATAAACCAGATTGGTAAGTCACAGCACAGATGGCGCTGAAGACTGAAGGCTGTACTGGAACCACAACCAAATACACATATAATTTGGGGACTATATAAAAACTGGGACAATTTGTCTCAAAAGTTGCAGCAAAAGATGTGTTCTCTTGTGTTAATTTTGTGACAATTGCCAGTATAATTTACATATTGGAGTGACACAAGGTGGCCAGACATGATTAATCAGATAGAACAAGTTTGAATTTGTCTGTAGGTAATTTGGGTCTTATAGATTCTGTATAGACAATGGCCAGAAACTGACCAAATTCAGGAAACATAGGCCATGAGTATTTTAATTTTTAGTTTTTTAACATAAAATGAAAAAAGAAAAAGATAGAAAAGGATTATGAGACACCTGGGCTGGGCTGAGAGAGATACCATTGCTTTGAAACTTGGACTTCCACTTTTGCTCATATAAAGAGAAAAATTAAAATATAACATGTATTTAGGGTTTTGTTTCTGAGTTTCAAAGAAAAGCAAATTTTGGAGGCTGGTTTAGGACAATTTTTCCAGCAAGAGAATGGAAGGAGGCACTGTAAGGCAAATTTTTTCATTCCATATGCTGATGCAGTTAGGAACAGGTAGAGATTTAAGGCTATGAGAGATGGTAACTTTCCTTGTTAGCATGACATGAGGGAAAGTCTGGTGTCTGTCCAGATTTCAGTAAACAGTCTGGTAACTGTATCCCATAGTATTCTTATGGAATAACTGGCTGCTCATACTTAGATGGGTGCACCATTTGCTGCATGAAAACCTGGCTGGCTGGCCGAGCCCAGAGAGTGGTGGGGAGTGGAACTGAATCCAATAAGCAGCCAGTCACTGGTAGTGTTCCACAAGGCTCACTACTGGGGCTGGTCCTGCTAAACACTTTTACTGAAGATTTAAATTAGCATGTTCAAATCACTGAAAAAAAGTCCAACAGCAAGATCCCAATAAGTCTGCAGGTGACACCAGCTTTGGTGGGAGTGTTGACCTGCTGGATAACAGCAAGGCTCTTCAGAGGGATCTGGACAGGTGGGATCAATGGGCTGAGATCAGCTGCATGAGGCTCAAGGTGAAGTGCGGGGTTCTTCACAGGTCACAGCAACCCCAGGCAGTGCTACAGGCTTGGGGAAGAGTGGCTTGGGAGCTGCTCAGCTGAAAGGGACTTGGGGGTGCTTATTGACTGCTGAACAAGAGCAAGCAGTGCTCCTGGGTGGCCAAGATGGCCAATGGCATCCTGGCCTGTATCAAGAATAACGTGGCCAGCAGGACCAGGGAAGTGATTATTCCCCTTAACTTAGCACCAGTGAGGCCACACTGAAACGTGTGTTCAATTTTGGGCCCCTCACTACAAGGACATTATGGTTCTGGAGCATGTACAGAGAAAGGCAACAGAGCTGGTGAAGGGTCTAGAAAGAATGCCTTATGAGGAGGGATTGAGGGAGCTGGGGTTGTCTAGTGTGGAAAAGAAGAAGCCCAGAGGAGGTCTCATGCTCTCTACAACTACCTGAAAGAAGGTAGGTATAGAGAGTTGGTCTCTTCTGCTGTGTCTAAAGTTAAAGAATGAGAGTAAATGGCCTTAAGTTGCACCAGGAAAGGTTTAGATTAGATATTAAAAATAAAAAAAGAAAAAAAAATCACTGAAAAAATGGTATTGCAATGGTATGGCATTGCAATAAATTGTCCTGGGAGGTGGCGGAGTTACTGGAAGTGTTCAAGAGATGTCCAGATGTGGCCCTTGGGGATATGGGTTAGGGGTGATTATGGTGGTGCTGAATTGATGGTTGGACTAGCTGATCTTGAAGATCTCTTGCAAACTCGATGATTTTGTGGTTTTGTGTCCAAATATTTCACCAATTGTAATTTCAATCAAGAATCTTTTAAACATACAAATTTACTTTAATAAAATGCAATACATTCTTAAATAAGTATTGATACATTTAAACAGGATTTTTTTCTCACATAAACCTAAAGCATGAATCAAAATTAATCCATTTAAATTCTTTGTTTAGCATATAGCAGAACCTTTGTCTAAATGGGATTCTCTACTACAGCTATTTAAAAAAGCTTTTGTCTAGCTTTATGCTTCATATACAGCTTAATTGGGGCAAGATATCCTAATTTAATCAAAGCAATCATGCTGTTATCAACAAAAGAAAACTGTTTTCTTAATTACTATGTTAACATTAACAAATATGCTATAAATTTAACTTTAGGTATAGCTTTTTGAAATACTTCAAAGATGTAACTGAATAGATACATGATACTTAGTGAAAAACAGCCTTTCATGCAAGTTATTTTGGTATCATAAATGCTTATTATTTTCTCTACCTGTTTTGAATTTGAAAAGAAAAGTTATTTATCATCCACTTTTAAAAGCATTCTTTAGGAACTACTACTTTACTTTTATTTGTGATTGTAGGTGAACTGAACACACCTTAATGCATTTAAGTAGGAGCTGCACAAAAGCATAAAAAGTAGTTAGACAATCTTAAAATTATTACAATTTTAGTGACCTGTTTTCTCAAGTTAATACATCAGACAAATATCAATTTTAATCACCTGACATAAACTAGAAAGGTTTTAAATTATTCTTTAATATTTATTTTTAAAATACAGATGAGACTTTTGTAAGCTAGAGAGAAGCTAAAATACTTCACACTTCAGCAGTGGTAAAGGAGGACAGTCAAAAAAGATGTACATATTTCATGTTACTGCCTTAATCAATGGATTGTCTCACTTTCATTTCTATGTAGAGAAATTAATCAGTTACCAATTGGTTATGCTTAAGTATTATGCATAAATATTTGCATCAGAATTAAAAAGATGTGTGTCCTTACATGTACTTTTATTTGTTCTGCATTTGTTTGGCTCAATTTTGTTCTTTGGCCTGGCAAGAAAAATAAATTGGAGCAGAATTACAAATGCATCTCTAAGACTGTAATTCTACATTAAAGAAAATCTGAATATCAACTAATATGAATAGTTAAGTTTTTTTTCAATTCTAAATTGAGATATTAGAACAGCTAAGCATCAGTGTTGCAAATTTTTTGGAGTATAGAGCCACCATTCAAAAAACATGGTAAAATTGAATAAAATATGCTTTACAAATAAATTAATTGCTCTGCACTGAAAGAGGTCACTTACAATAACAGGAGCCAGCAATCTTTGCACATTGGCACTAACAAGTTAAATCATTTGGACATAATGATGGGATTGTATCCCTCAGAGAGAAAATGGAGGCACCACAATAGGCCATTGAAAAACCCTATTGAGCAAATAACATTGATTGAAAGCATGAGCAGGATGTTGACAGTGTTAAAAAAGAGACAAATGTCATACTGTAATATAGAAAATGTTACAGTTTCATTATTATTTCAGTAATTCATCCATACATTAAATACTGCAAATAATATTTTAAAGTGGTATTTCAGAACTAGGAAAAATATAGATAATGAATAAAATTTTGATTGGTGAGGAGGATGGAGTAAAGAGTTTTATTCAATGAAATGATGGAAGGGTTTAGATTGTTTGATTTGGAGAAGGAAGGATGGAGATTAAATGTGATAGTATAACATTAGACCAAGGCTAATAGAACTTCAGGATCAATTGTGTCAAATCTCTTTATCTGATGCTAACTTAATAATAGTTTGTTAGTTTTCAATAGTGGTTCATAAAACATTTATAGCACTGAATGGTGGAAAATCTGTGTTTGACATTCTGTAAAAAAAGAATGTATGTACATGAAAAAGAATGTATGTACATGAAAAGGAATGAGAATGAACATATATCTTGACTTGATTTTTGTCACCATAGACAGTTACACAGAAAGAAATGATGATCGACATAATTTCTGTTTCTATTATTTTGTAAGAAATGCATACTAGTAAATTGATACAACCAAGAAACCTCATGACAAATTCCTCTTCTCATGTCAGCTAATGTAAAATCACATATAGATTTGATAAAATCCTCCCTCCTAAATTAAAGATCAGCCAGATTGCTAGCTAACCTTGGTTCTTCCCTTTCTTATTTATGAAATCTTTTCCTTAAGAATAAGATCACTGAATGTGTCATATTGCAAGAAATTAAAAAAAAAAAATTGAATATTTTTCTTCTCCCAATATTTACTAAGGGAAGCCTCATGAAACATGGCATCTACTAGATTTGCTTTATTGATGATGAATACAAGAGTGAACTCCAGAGTATCCAATTTTAAGTACCTCAAGGTTGTGGGCTAGAGAGCACATGTATTCCATTTTGAAATACTCCACGTGTAATTTTTTTCATGTGTTGAAATAGCAGTAGTTTTTGTTTAATATAATTCCATCTATGAAAAATGTAATGAATTTGACTTCATTTCTTAAATCAGGAGATTTATATAATAGGATATAAATTTACAGTAGTCTGCCTCCTCTCCACCAGGTCTCTGCGTGAATAAATAAGCTACACAGTGTCTACTATACAGGAACTATACTTCCTGTATAGTAGACACTGTGTAGCTTATTTATTCACGCAGAGACCTGGTGGAGAGGAGGCAGACTCCTCTCCACTAGGTCTCTGCGTGAATAAATAAGCTACACAGTGCTTAAAATAAACATTTCCACACTCTACGTATCCTTACCAATTAATGCACATGCATTCAGATATTTAATTGTTATTTCGTACTGATGGATTTTGTACATTGTTACTAATGTATGTCATAAGGGTCTGTAGAAGGACACTGGCTGTTCCTTTGAGCCTACCTATTCAAAGACTTTCTTAATGGGCAAGGGTGCTTTCAGTGCAAAAAGGCATGGAGAAAAGAACAAGCAAGACCACACAGAAGCACAAAACTGGCCAAGAGATGGAAAGAGAGTTAGTGATGAGAACAAACCTGGTTAGGTGCATTAATTGGTAAGGATACGTAGAGTGTGGAAATGTTTATTTTTTCAGTAATATTATCTCACTAACAACCTTGTCAGTTTAGGAAGATGTGGTAAGCAAGAGGAACAAACACAGAGAGACATAAAACCTGACCATGACAGCACTTGTGACATCCACAAGTGTTTATGCCTGCGATCAGAGAGTGCATGCATGTGTGCATGTGTGCCTGCACTTGTGAACTGCTGTCTCTAACAGCCACAGAAGAGGAGATGGGAGGTGGCTGGCTGCACTTGTGACTGATGTGAGCCCTGTTCCCTGTCCATAGGGGCAGCTGAAGATGGTGCCTTGTCTGTCAGTCTGTGTGACTAACCATGTCAATGTCCTTGGTAAATCTGTGGCTGGGTCTGTAATTGTGTCCCTGTTGCTGGGATATGTACTCAGATACTGGTTGAAACTGCAAAGAAAGTGGCAGCCATGTCTCCAGCCTGGGTAGAGATGCTGGGTCCCTGGGCATCAGGCAGGGCTCCAGCAGCTGGGCAGGAGCTGGCAGATCCTGGGCAGGAGCTGGCAGATCCTGGGCTGCTGAAGAAGGATAAGCGACTTTAGAACTTATCTTTAGAAGATCATGAGCTGTGCCCTTCCATCATGCCTCAGCACATGCTATAGAGTAAAAGCTTCAGAAAATTAGTATTTCTTAACTTTTATCAAAGTAAATTTGTTTTCTTTGTGCTTTTATATTTTAGACTTCTACTGTGCTGCTATGAGATAAATGATTCTTCTATAATCATGAAAACACTGTCATCTTCATTTGGATTTGGTTTCAGCTGTGGGGAATTTAGTACCTGCACAATAGATGGTTGGTGACTCATTTTCTCGTTGAATGCTTTTTCTATACACTTCACTAGATTTTGTAGTTGTTTTCACCTATTTTCACCAGCTGATATACAAAGTTAAAGGACTGGCTCTGCATTGGAAGTGACCATTAAGTGTACTTCATGTTTGCAGGGTGCCCTCTAAAGAAATTTGGAGATATCAATACACATGCTGCATCTAATTTAATAACATTTTTAGTAGATTGAAATTATTAAATTTAGTCTTTTTAGTAGATTGCAATTTCAAAAGAGTATGGTTTTGTCTCCACTGAATAGAAAGTCACCAAAGCTGTATACTTCTATTTGTTTATTGAGTTATTCCATTGCTCGTGTGACGATTTAATTCCAGAGGGCTTTTTCCTTTGTGAGGGGTAAGCATGCCTGCATACAAGTGCACCAAATAACTACCAAGCTTTATTTCAGAGGGGACATTTCATCTTTTCCTCTCAGGTCTTATTTCCAATTCTGTGTCAAGAACATCACATCAGGACATTCTGAGGACTAAATTCATTTCTGAAACTGCAACACTCACCTCATTGTGTCCTGTTGAGGACAATACGTTCCTTTTAGAGGACGTTGATAAAAAAGGAAAGGTGAACTATAGTTTTCCTATGGAGGAAAAAGGCAACAGTTGCTTAGATGGTTTGTCATGGACTGACTGCATAGCAAGAACACGTTTTTCCATCTAGATAAACATTTGGTTTTCTCTAATCAGACCAGGCATCTGGACATGACAGCCAACTGCAAATGAAACAATGCTACAGTTTATCCCTTTGCTGTAAGACTGCTTTTAGAAGAATTTTGGGAGGAATATTTCTACCTGGAATCCTAATTCTTAATATGATTTCTCAGTTTGGAACACCAGCCTGGGTCATCTTTTTGCAGGATCAAACCAAAACTGCCACTAACCAAATTTCTTCTAAAGTCACATCCTTTCCTTTTAAGAGAAATGGAACTGTCATTCATCTCTTACCTTTGCTTTGTAGCAACATTCATTTATCCTAATGGAATCATATTACATTCTCTTGGTCAAACTGCTACGCTCAAAAAAAAAAAAAAGAAGTTAGATGGGACCACAAAACTGTGGAGTGATGATTGCTTGGCTCTTACACTCATAGCTTTCTCATGAAAGTGAAGAAGAATCATTCAAATAAAGGAGTAAATATTACTTGGCCATCCAGTTAGGGTAATATTCCAGTCGTTATTTCTTTTTTTTCTTGTTTTTAATTTTACTCTTTAGAAACAGTGAAATGTCTGTTCTCCTTTAACACCTTCATAAACAATTCTTATCTATATTGAGCTAATTACACCCATTCTTTGAAAAGAAAACCCTCCATGAAAACAGCTCTAGGCACTGATTACCAGTATGAGTAGATCTTTAGTTATTATTCCTGAAGTGCAAATATCTTTACTGGAAATTTCCAATTTACTGGCTACAGGAAGAAATTAAAAAGAAGCTCTTTTGTGGAATGTGGGGAAAAGGAAAAAATATAGACCAATGTGAATGGCCAATGTGAATGTGTCTCCAGTTGAAACCAGACTGAAATTACACCTACATTATCCAGGTTACATCCCAGGAGATCTTGCTCTGAATTGTTTCCTTTAGCCTTTATTGTAATTTTTATATGATCTAAGAAGAACCAGATTTTGCAAGTGTTTTATGTGAAATGAATCAATATAACCTGCCAAAATAAGATGCCATATTTTCAGAAGGTGATTGGGTAATTAGAACTTTTGTCATTTTATGCAAAAGCATAAAATTTAACAATTTATTTCAACAAAGGGATTTACTACTCTGCACAGACAGATATGTCTTTGAAGAAGATGAGGGCAAAGATTCCCTGAAGGAAATTTATGAGCCACTGAGCATCTTTTAAAGAGACAGTACAAGCTATATAATATAGGTCAACAACAAAAGACATAAATCCCAAGCTTATCTAACACAAATTCTCTGTCTCTGCACATTAGGATTTATTCTCAGGTTGGTCTTCAATTCAATTCAAGACTACAGGAATTCCTACTAATATAGGAAACCAACCCAAGTATATCCCCTGTTGATGTCTCATATTAGCCCAAATTGAAAGGTTTAATATAAACTTTTCTTCTTAACTGGTTCTGTGAAAAAAAATAAACTTCCTACATGGAAACAAATAAGTTATTTTCTTTTGTCAATCCCTTGGAGGAAAAAAAAAAAGGAAAAAAAGCCAAACAGCTAATCAATGCATTCCAAAAGGGATAAACTTGTCTATCCCTTATGTTTGATATCCTAAGAACAGACAAATATTACCCAAGTATTTAGACCTTGGTTCAGTTTTTTGCCTGTCAAGAATTTGTATTTCTTTTAGAACGCACTGTTTGAGGTATTAAAAACTTTCTATAGGAAATAACCAATTATTTTTTATATGTAGACTGCATTTAACCTTATGCAATGCGGACTGTGCTCTCTCTCATTTGAATTGCTCTGCTCTGAGCTATTAAGTTATGCTTAACAACACTGAGAAAGCTTTCAGAACTGCAAGAAAGTAGAAATATCAAGAGGTGATCTAAGCCACTTTGCAAAGACTATAAAAATGTTAGGATTTTTTAAAGATGTTCAGAGAGTCACAAAGTCTGGTAATATAAATGAAAATAATTTTCCTTTGTTTGAGTTCGGTGGCCCATGTAAGACAGATTGTACAGTAAAGCAAAAGGCTAAACTTGATTTTACTCAATCTCTTAACAGTAATTTCTCAAGGTACTAAGTTAACATGAAATATCAGCTGAAAAACTATGTATGACATTGGACTCTGGGAATATGTGAGGGGATTGATTTTAATTTTATGAAAGTGAAATGAGTACTAATAATTTTCTTCCTTCTTTTGAGTGGACCACCCATTTTACAGTAGTGCCAAGGGTTTTTTCCTATTCATCAACTCAGCTATATTCAGCTTCTCTTTACGGATACATTTGTAAAGATCATTATTCAGCCACAATCTTAACCATGCATTAAAGCATACAAATAATCCATTGAAGCATTCTTCTGAGACTCTCTGTTTTCATTCTGAAGTGTGTTTTCTCTACATACTTTTCATATGCCCTCTCTAGAGGGCACAACCTGTCAATATGTCACACTGCTGCTAGATTTCATGAATTGACCCTACCAAATAGTTGTGAACAATTTGGTAGAAAGCACTCTATTGCATTGAGAGCGCTGCATTCCCATGGATCTGATAGGGATTCCAGTCCAACTTCTGTTCTTTCCTTGCACAAAACTGCTTTTCATGCCTCTCAAGCAGAATCACTCCTTCCTGCTAGAAATGCTTTCAGTACTTGCTGTTAACAAACTCTGTGCTTGCCACTGCAATGACTGTAGGAATGTAATGAGCATCTGGCATTGTATGGTGCCACCAGGCACTCTGTTAAGGGAGTTACAGCAAGTTGCTCAAGAAGACAACATTATTATGTCAGATATTTTGTTTGCCTGCTAAAAAAAATCTAATCAGGCTCATGAGGGAAACAAGTCTGCTTTGTGGTGGAACATCGACTAAATGATTGTCTAAACAAAGAGATATACTAAATTATGTGTCACAATCTTATAATAATAGAGTCATTCTGTGAATTGTTGGTGTGAGTCCTTCATGGGTGCTGGCAGTTTCCATATAATCATACATACTCAAATAAAGTGTAAGACTTGCTAAGGCTCATAAAGTGGGAGGAGCTGCTGAAGGGTCTCACTTATGCTGTTGGTGTGTCCTGTCCCTGAACAAGTCAGCCAAAGCATCCTCTGACGCAGCAGGAACTGCTCAGCGAGGGTTCCCCCAATGGGACACTGACAGGCTGGTTTGGAGCAGGGATTTCTGCTTTCCTGGGACACCAACAGACAAATCAAACACTGAGGCTTGAGGAAATCTCCGCACTGAGGGTTAAGGAAATCTCCCCTTTTCACATGACAAAAAATATTACTTAGTACTATTAAATAAATCATTGACCAATCTGCTCTGAACAGAACATCTTACTTTTAAATCATGCATATATAGAAATTGTTATTATTCACACATTTCTAATGCTGAAATATACCTAATTAATTAAAATTTACTCAAATTCAGGAAATTCAGCATTAGTTTGTCTCCTGTTCTTATCTCAAAAAAAAAAAAAAGGCAATTTAATGGAAATCTCTGTTTACTGTTTCAAATATTCTAGAAAATTATCATTTTCCTCTGGTGCAGATGAATTTTGCAAAGGAATATGCACAAATTTAATATGTAAAAAAATAATTTGAAAGTAATTCCTGACAAAAAATGGGCCCACACAGTTTTGATCGGTGGAGGTAAAATGATTAAACCATAAAAATATCAAGAAGCATTAGTAGTCAAGGTGTTTTTCAAAAAAAATAATTTTTATACAGCTCTAGAGATAGATGAAGAAAAAAGTAGAAAGAAAGAGAGCTTTGATATAATTAATACTCCACTTGCTGTCATTCTATTATAAACTTGTTCTTTTTCTTTTTACATTTTGCTACAGCTCTCTTTCAGATACCTGATATTTTTCTGACTCCTAACTATTCTACAGAAATCTTCCTCTGAGCCCTGAAGTCCACTAAAGGTCAAGTTTGTTGTCTTCTAATTCATACAGGAGGTGACAGAAATACTGCTAAAACTCCTTCTTTTGAAGATCGGGTCTGAAGTAAATAGATACGAAATAGATATTCTTCCTCAGCAGGAGAATGAAAAAATATGTTTAAAATATTGGAAAGCTGATTCAATGTCTAACATCAGAGAATGAATCTCATTATAACCTGACATTATTTTGTGGGGTATCTCATTAGGGAAAACTTATGTCACAGAAGAACATATACAAAGCAGCAGAATGTTAAACAGTCAGGATCAGAATCACTAATTAGGTAAGATATACATGTATTTCTCTAAAGTACAGAGGAATAGGAAACTGGAATTAAATTATCATCAGATAATTCCCTTTATATTAGATAGTTCCCTCTGATTCCTCATGTGGCAGATTGAGACCATCTACCTGCTCTTTAGGAAAACATCCAAATTAAAAAAAAAAACACAAAACAAAGAGTTATGGTTGGCTCTTTTTGTATTTCAGCAGCTAAGAACATTTCATCACTGCTAGAGTAGTGATTTACATGAGGGCTAACTCTTTCCACTGAGTTCTCAGTGACCATTCCAAAGAGCTCCTGGAGAAGCACAAAGGCATTCTCCTCTTTACCTATTATTTGATAAGGAAGGAACCACTATCAAGTCAGGAGCATTTTATTTTAGGTATCATGTTCTACCTCTTTGTAGTTACTAAAAAGAATCTTAACACAATTTTTTTAATGTACTGAAAAGAGAGAAAAAAATAATTCCAAGTATATTTTAAAAATTAAGCACCATTTCAAATTTTAATGTCTATGTTAAAAACTTTAATATCTTTAGACCACATTATTAGAACAAAGAGCAAAGACAGAAAATAACATAGAAAATTAACCCTTGCCACTTTGATCTAAACTGAACTGTAATTTGTAGAATTTTCTGGTTTGGTAGTGCTTAATTTGGGGATTATTACAACATTATTCTTAAAATTTTGCAATAAAATTCATAATGCACACTCAGCTTTGACAAAAGCTTTTGCTAGGAACTCGCAATAAGATATACACTGTTCTGCATCTGCTAGCACTTATATCTCTTTATAGTTTTATAGTTGCTTGGGAGAGAAAATATGTATTGTCTTACCCCTTTCATTTTTATCTTTCATTCACTTTTCAGTTTTCTTTTTCTTTTTTCTAATCTTATTCAGTAATTATTTAAAAATTAATTGACAGACAAGTGAGGGTAGACTAACTTTCTGGTGTTGCTCTTTGCGAAATATAGTTGCTATGCAGGCTGAAATAAGACAGTCATAGAACAGCTATTTCACACCATACTGTACTAGTCAGTGTTCTCCACATAATCAGAAAGTAATTAGCTTGAAGCATGAAGTATGAGTACTGCTGATGACATGACTTTGTAATATGGACCTATTTTGTTTATTTTTTTATTGCTTCTTCTTTGTAATTAAATTAAAGGTGATGGACACATCTATAAATACAAAGCAGTTAATTACAGTGGTGCTGGACAACTGAGACAAAGAAAAATTTTCATTTTTTTCGCTTAGTGCTAACATATTTACAAGACCTAAAATAGTAACAGTGATTAGCAGTTAAAGACATTCAAAAAGACATTCATTGCTTGAATTCTGAAGGTGCTTTTATGCTTGTTTTCTTTATTCCTTGTTAACACTGCACCCAAAGACCTGTGGTTTCTCTTTTTCAATTTCATTTGGAGCTGCCCCTGAGACCAAAGACATATTAAGAAATGAAAGGGCATACAATACTTCTCTTTCTGGTTTTATCTGTGCAGGCCTGACCTCTTTAGTGAATTTAGGCCGAGAAAAATTTCATTTCTTTCCAGGTATGTTCCTCAGGTAAAGTTTTGTTCCTACCCATCATACTTACATGCTCTCAGCCTTGGAACATTATCATTTTTATCTGAAATAACTTCTGCTGTTGCTTATGCTTTTAAATCTCATACCTTCACTGTATAAGCACAGATGTGAAATGGCTGCCTCCAAAGTATTTATTCTTCCCCATGTTCTTTCTCTGACCATTTTGGTGAAACAAAACAAATTAGTAATGAGATTCTAGCATTAGTAATAAGAGTAGCATTTAGGCTGAATTTCCCAATCTGATCCCTATCAGGTCAGAATAAAGTTTAAGCTTTTCATCCCTTCCTGAGCTGTTTATGTTATCTTGAAAGATCCAAATGCATAGATTTCATCCATATTTTATTCAGAATCAGTTTTCTGTTCAAATGCTTGGAGTACTATTTCCCCCTCCCATTGAAAGGGTCTGGATTTTCTTTTGAATATCCTTTTATCTCTTACTTCATGTCTTACATGGAAAATCCTTTGATCTATTTTCAAGGGCATTCTAGGACAATAGCACTGCCCAGAGAGAAGCATAAGTTTTTAAGAAGCTCATTCAGTTTTCTGTAATGGCACCTATGAATGTAATGTACCTATAGCAAATGCATTTGCATATAAGATATATACCCATGTGTAAAGTTAAGAGCAACTGTGTTTATACCAGAATACAGATATACATGTTCATGAATATAAATATTAAGTTATATGGTTTGTATTTTAGACATATTTAAAAACGAAATGGAATTACTTTTAATAGATTCTTGTACATTCCTAGAGAGAAAAACAAGCATGCATATATGCATGAATAGAAGATAAACCCTGTCTTGAAAACACTGCATGTTATCCAAAATAGAGTAACACCTACTCATGTATTTTCTTCTTCCACTTGAGATTTAGGTAACTGTTTCTTAGAATACAATTATTTTCCCTCTGTTTCAAAGAAAAATGCAGCTCATTAGTCTAATGCTATGTGGAAGCCCACTTCAACCGTCCATTTACACTCACTGATAAAAGCTGAAGTAGAATTTGAAGTTTACTAGAAAGTTCAGATATGATATTTGGGTAACTTCACATTTCTTGAATAAGTTATTAAAAGAAAATAGGGTGACACAGGCTGTAAATTCCTGAACCAAAAGAATATATCAAGGACAGTTAATATTTGAGATATGTACTGAAATCGATTCTAATAACAGAAATCTTCATCCTTTTCACATCAGTAAACAGGAAAAGGTCAAGTATGGCTTGGAGAAACACTTCAAACATATCCAGCTCCAAATTCTTCTTGGTTACCTTCTTAATCCAAATTCCTTTGTGACATTACAGATAATACTTCTTCTAGCTAAAATAATAATGATTATAACATCAGTCTAGGCTATTGTTTAATATGCTGCCACTTCCCTAAAAAGTTAAACTTCTCAGGGAAAAGTGAGTATTTTTCTGTGTGTATTCTGTGTAGTCTACAAAGTACCACCTTTGCAAGATGTATAATGTCTTAGACATTGTTATTTAGAGACTACACTCATGAAAAAGCAGCCAGAGAAGTGGACTTTGAATGACCTGGGCCCACTCTTGAGGAGCTGGAAGTTCAACAGAGCTGAGTGCAACACACCCAGGTCAGAGAAATTTCCTGTCCTGATTTCAGCTGGGATAGAATTAATTTTCTCCTTAGTAGCTGGTACAGTGACATGCTTTTTTGTATTTAGTATGAGAATAATATGAGAAGCTTGTATTTTGTCTGTTCCTAGAGAGTGCTTATCCTAAACCAAGGACTTTTCAGTTTGCCATACTCTGCCGGTGAGGAGTGGCACACAAAGGTGGGAGGCACCATGGTCAGTACAGGTGACATGAACTGGCCAAAGGGATGTTCAATACCATAGGATGTCATGCTCACCATATAAACTGGGGGAGTTGGCCAGGAGGGGCTGACTGCTGCTTGGGAAAGAGCTGGGAATTGGTTGGTGGGTGAGCAGTTGTATTATGCATCACTTGTTCTTCTTGGGTTCTGTTACTCTCTCTGCCTTTGTAACTGAAATTATTATTTTTATAAACACTATTATTAGCATATGTATTATTATGTTAGCGTTTTGTTTCTTTTTTTACTTTGTTTTCAAACAAATTCATAGGAAGCTCAAGTCCTTGTTTTTAATCACCTAAAGATGAATATTACCCATATCTTCCATGTAGAAGATGTTTCACCAGTAAGATGTGAGCAAACTGAATATCTACTCTGCAGTCCTGGAAGATCTCTTACACTTACGACTTCTTAGACCCTAAGCGAGTATTTTAAAGCTAGAATTTGCTATCACAGGCAGTTCAGAAATCCCTTTAGCTTGCTCTTCTTCCATTCAACAGTAATGTTGAGCAAGAAAAATGCAAAATACATAGAATATTCTAAAAACAAAAGGACAGTCATAAAAGGAAAAAAAAATTATGTGAAGAAAATGACAATTAGAAAATGAAGAAATGTCATTCAATTTCTCTCTTAATTTAGTATCTGAATGCTGTATCATGGTACATTAGAAATGCCAAAAATAAAGAAAAAAATCCTTTCCTTGCAGCACTGCCATCAGAGTGGAATGGATTAAGGTTTGTGTGTAGTAAAGTTACTAAATGTAGCATTTCATCTTTGTACCTTATAGGATTAAGTAAAAAAAACTTCAACACTGTAAAACTCACAAGAAAGACTGTTGAACAAGATACCCATTGGTCTCGTATAAAGAGAAGAGTTTCACAGTCTTTTATCACAGAGCCTTAACAGGTCTAATACAGAGATAAGTACTGTTAGATTCCCATTATCTACTAGCTACATACCTATTAAATATAGTGAAGATAAAGTACTTGTGTAGATCAGTGCTCTTCGAATATGCTTTAAAGACTTACCAGATATAACATGCCTTTAGATGTTCACCATATAATCCATTATCTGCTGTAGTACACACCTGAATTCAAAGTCATAATATGTTTCAATGTTCTTAGTGACAACCGTACTGCTACACAGCATGATCAAAAGGGATTGGCATTAAAAACTGTAACTAAGATGACCTTCAGAGTTTGAAGGAATTAGTGAAGAGACAATGTTCCCATTTTAGAAGGGCATCTTCACTGCTTCATCAACAAATACAGAACTACACACACACAGAATTTCACTTACTACTGATCTAATTATCATGCCCCAACTTTTGTTCTGTGTGGACAGCCTGTCTCTTCTTCAGCAAGACACTGCTGAATATGTAATATACCTGGCTGGAGCCTCCCTGGGAATCTGCCCTCAAGGATAAAGGAGCACAACAGAGCCAGCAGGTATTTTAAGCACATTTTTTTAAAACCTTGGGAACTCTTTGATTACCCCATGTAATAATGGAATACTTGGGAAGGCAGCAGGCCAGCATGGTTGACACCCTGGACGAACTAAAGTATAAGAAGGAAATGCACAGGCATGGGAACCAGATATATGCATTCCAAGAAAAATATTGAGACTCTGTGTAATTATGTAGGGATGGGATCAGCAAAGCTAAGAATAAGTTGGAGTGGAATTTGGCAAAAAATGTGACTTATAAGATGGGTTTCTGCAAATATATTTCTCAGTAGAGGAAGATGTATTCTTCATAATAATTAAGACAGGAGAACTAATGAAAAGAAGCATGGGGAAGACTTTTTGCCTATTTTCCCTGGCAATCTGTCTTAAGTATTTTAACCTTGAGACAGGGACTGGGAGAACAAAGACCTTTTCATTGAGGAAGATCAGATTTGAGGCCACCTAAGGAACTTGGACATACAAAGGAACATGTGACCCAATAAGATGCAATATTTAAAGCATTCAGTTCCTCTAAACTGATGAACAAATTATTCAGCCAGAAAGATTACTGATTAATCTTTCTGCATTGTTTCAGTGGCAGAAGTTACCTTCTGGCACTTTCAGAAAGTCTCCACATAATAGCATATATTTTAATTTTCTGGCATTTAGTTTCCTAGCAATTTCACTGCATACCTCTTAAAAAGTTCACAGGTAATAATTCTGAATAAAATGAAAAGTTAAGATTCACCACTGTCTGTGTTGTTTGTCCATTACTCTTCCTTTTAATATTAGGGTTGAAACAAAGTCTTCTTTCAGCTCCCTCTAATGGCAAAAGTCCTTTTCAAGGAGATCTGCATTTAAGGTGGCAATAATTTTGACAGAAGAACCCAAGCAATGATATATTATATATAGTGAACCTGAAAGAACACAAGTGACAATATATTATAAAGTTTATTAGATAAGTATAAACATCCCTGTTTATAAAAATTTGAGAGCATCAGTATTGTTGGCACTCTAAAAATCTCCTCCAGGATAGATTTCCTCAGCTCTCATAGTGTTAGCATGTTTTTGATTAGTGAACCTTATATAGATCATATCACTGCTCTTTAAGAGTTCCTGTTTGAGAATTTGCCATCTCATCATCTGGTCACACTGCCATGACTTGGGAGTGGTGCTGGAAATCCTTTGCTGTAGTCGAGATCAGTGAAGTAAGTGAGACAAAACATATATATATATGTATGGTCCTACCTGTCATTTGTTAAAGAGACACATTCTCTCTGTGACTTCAAATATCAGTGCTTGCTGTAGTGATTTACCTAACTGCATATTTTATTCTAGTTATACCAGGCCACTTGCTGGCACCTCTGCATTAACTGAGTCTTTGATGTCTATTTTAAGTTATTAAGATTTGTTTGTAGAAAATAAGTCGCGTTCTTAACAGTTGCTTCCCCTTCCTTCCTTAATATAGCACCATCTGTATTTATGAATGTACTCTGGAGCACTTATTCATTCTAAGTACAGAAAGCCATAGCATAATTATATTTGAGATTAACTAGAGTAGCTTCTGCTACTATTTCTTCTCTGTTCAGGATGATATAATACAGAACAGGCAGGACAAGCAGAATGTAGAATTTAGACATTTTTCTGCAATAAAATTGCACTTGTTTTTATTTTGTCTTGCTGTTCTTCTCAGAGCATTTGCTTGATGGCTATTTTTAATTTTCTAGTTTGATTATAATTTAATTTCAAATATATATTTACACACACATGCACACATATATATATATAGGGAGAGTTAGCCCCTTTTATTTAATCAATCATATAGATATCTATATAGATATATAGTTATAATGCCACAAAATATTGTAATTTCAATAAATAATTGTAGCAAATAAACTTTCAATGCATACAAAATGCACACTTCACAATGGACAAAACTTGACAAATAGAACACCTTTTTAAAATGCCAGCTGTGGTTTATAATATCATCATACTTACTACATCTGTGATTTTCAAATTAACCATAGGATTTTAAAGACTCATTAATGAGTAGTAGGAAGCAGTGTATTTTGACTGTTCATACTGCATGATCAGTGGGTGCTATAAGTCCTAACCAAAATGGGATTCTTTTATTTGCAAAAATGGCGGGGGAGACGGGATGTTTGTGAGAATAAGATGGGAGATTCATTTAAAACAAGCACAGAAAGTGAAGCATAGAAACTAAATTTTAGAGGAAGTTTATCCACATTTAATATTGCACCACTTTTCCCTAAATATTTATTCATATAAATCCCAAGTAATTCAGGCTAAAAATATTTGAGAGAATTCTTAACAGATGACACAAAGAATAGGACTTCCTGGTTTTAAATATCTTTTGAATAATGGAGTAGAGAAAATATTATGAAAAAGTATTCTGGGTAAATTATATGTATAAATAGCAAAAGACATGCATTTATGTACTCCTTTTTTTCAGTAGGTTTCAAAAACAAATTCGTCTCTGGACATAAGGTCCAATTAAAATGTCACAGAGTCACGGGTTGAAGCCTACCCTAAAGCACTTCCCTGACAAAGAAGACCTTGACTACATCTGACCAGCTCTAAATGACTAGATTAATGTAGATGATCTGGAAAACAAAGCCACATCAGAAAAAATGTGTAATACATAACCTCACACTTTGAGGTAATAAATTTGAGAAGGAAAATGGGAGGATGACAAAAAGCCAGTTGACTACTGCTCTTTGGCTTTAGATACAGAGAAAGTCAAAGAGATTGTCCTGAGGCTACATGACTAGAAAAGACTTTTCAGGCTTAGGCCATAAGTCTGAAATACTTATAGAAAGTAAAAAAATATTTTTAAAAACCAGTCCTTTGTGAGGGACAGAAACATGTCCCTGTATGTTGACAGTGCAGCAAGCAGAGTCTGTAGTGGAGACGTTCTACAAAGATGCTGTAACCCCAGCTGGGCCAGGCACATCCAGTGGTGAAAGTGAGCTCCCTGTTGCCCAGGCCCATGTGGTGGGGAAGGGAAAGAGGCCATCAGTGGTCTGTGTGGTGTAGAGTAGAAATTGTGATCTGTGGATGTAGATCTCCATCAAAGAGAAACAGTCTAGTGAGAAAGACAAGACCAGGGAATAATGACAGAAGGGACAAGGAAATAGAATGAGAAAATGCTTTCAAATTTAATTTGAGATCCATCATTTTTGTATGCAAGTACCTACAATTCAAAATTAATGTTTCTTACTTTCCTTGAGTATCTTTTCACTCCACTATACCAGTTTATCTGAACCATTAACATCCAGATAATACTCACCGTATTCCTAGTTTTACCCCAGAGAAATTGCATTGACTCCAGACAGTTTTTCTGATTTATGTAAGGATGAGGAAGATGAAACTCTAACTGTTTGATTTCCATCGTAACAGAATGAGGAAAACTACGTTATAGCTTTTTGACACAGTCCATTCTGTTGCAGCTTCAGGAAATTAATGCTGTAAAAATACTCCCTCTTTTTCATTTTTTAATGTCCGGCTTAATAGTTCCAATTACATTAACCTTTGTATTGCTATAAATGGTTCAATTATTTATAAATTCTTATTCCTAAAATATTTGATATTAAGCAAAATTTGTGCCCTCCGCAACTTGAATTTTATTATTTTGCTTTTCCAAATTCTTGACCCTAATGGAAAAGGTTATTTTTATTAGTGAGACTGTGCTTATGTGACTTCGTTTTGACATGAGGAATGGCATTTTGTGCACTTTTTTGCCAGAATTCAGTAAATGGATGACTAATTTGAAGCTCTTTATACTAGTGATAGCTAGACTGTGTGATGGAAAAAAGTTTTGATTCCAATGCTTTGATTGGTGAGTTCCGTTGTTTCTCTTGAACATTAGTAAACCTTACTTATTCCATTATTAGTGAGCAACCTAGATGCCTACAAGGTAAGAGGAAAATACGTATGCCTCAAACACAGACAGCCAGATACCTGTGGAGCCAACCAGGATTGTTGGCAAGAACCCGCTGGGACAATGAACAGGATGTGGCTGGAGAAGGAGGCAGTGCAGAGGTAGGACAGCACTTCTCTGTGACAAACATCCGTTTTCTGGCTCCTGGAGACAAGCACAACATGATACAATGCAAGCACAGCAACGAGTCAAAAAGTCACCATGTTCTGTCCAGCAAAAGGGCAAACAAGTAGAGGGTAGATCATGACCCCTGAAGCCTCCGACCCATTTCGCAAAAGGCCTAGAAGAATGAATTGTGCGTGGAAGCTAATCTGCATAATGAGAAATTTATCTCCTCGGTACCCCCATGAAGCCTAGGCCTATATTCCAGGACCCTGAACTCCAACATCATCTGGATCGATGTTGGAGCCAGAAGTGATGATCTTCCCTTTCTTCCTCTTTCCCTCTCTCTAATCTCTCCCATCTTTCACCCTATCCCTTTGTGCTTGTTATATATTGAAGGCACTTAGGGAGAGGGGATACATGGAAAGTTGTTCTTTTTTTTTGAGAAACTTTTGTTGTGAATTGATGGAACTAATTAGAGGCTGGTTCGGTTGTTGACAGCCTAAGAAACTAATTGGAAAAGTTAGTTCGCTCTGTGAACTTATATTTTTGAAGCAAGTAAACTTCGGGAAAGCTTTCCTTTATTTACGGCTTTTTACAAGGTAACACTGCGCTGACCCGGGCCCCTGCCCAGGCCAGACAAGGGCTGGGCTCAGGAGGCTGCTCAGCTTTGTCTTTAATTAAAGGGCTCTGATGGCCAGGTGGAAGAGAGGCCTGTCCTTAAAATTTTAGCTTTTTTTTTTTTCTTTTTTCCCCCAACATAGCCACGGCTCAGTGGGGCCTTACCCTGCCACTGGCTCGGAGCAGTCCTGGAGTGGCCAAGCCCGCCCAGCCTCGCATGGAGCCTGCGGGAGAGGCAGCTGGGCTCTGTTTCAGCAGAGTTCTTTTACACTTCTGCTTGCTGGACAAGGTACAAAGAGGACTTCAGGGCCGCAGCTGGAGAGAGGTGCACTTAGCACCGGAGGGCAGCCATGAACCTAGAGGCTTGTTACTGCTTATTGTTTTTTTCTCCTGGCTGGACTTCGCAGTTCCATTCGTCATCGCCCCTGCAAGGGGGCGTGGGGAGCTTGAGATTTTAACACAGTTTTAGTATGGCCTAGTCTGGCCCTTGCAATTTCTGTGTGAAATTTTAACTTTTCTAATACCCAGATAAGACTTGCAGAGGTCTAATCTTTATTTAAGTGAGAAGGAAAAAAACAGAGGATAAACTAAAGTCAGTGAAGCAAAAGCTAAGTTCTTAATGGAAAAAGAATAAGGAGACACTGCAAAAGCTGGCTAAATTTTTTTTTGTAACCTATAAGAGTGGACTGTACTACACTAAAAATTTTTATAAAACTGTGGAAAAGACATGGGGGAGGGTTGAAGTGTTTGAAAGATTTTTTTGCCCTGAGGGAAAAAAGGGGATTTTTGTTCCTGGGAATGAAATATGAACAGAGAAAAGATAAATGAAGAAAATTTTTGCTTTTAAACAGCTCATCTTTAAAAGTAATTTTTTATAAGTTTAACACAGCTTACAAGCACAGCTCTGGAAGGCTGTGAAGTTGGGAGGAGTGCTACACGATTGCAAAGTTTCCAGGCAGCTGCTATTCGTGAAAAGTAAAGTCACGAGAGAACTGTGTTTTCTCTTAGGAAGAAAATCTCTATTATCAAACAAAAAAAACCCACTCCTCTCCCTGAAGAGAGTGGCTGCATGGCACTCGGTTGATGGCTGGGACAGCCTTGGTTGAGTGAAAGCTTATAATTTTATTGATCTATGATTTCCTTAAGAAATAACCCAAGAGCAACTGGTTGCTTTCTTCTCCCCATCCTGCTCTTTCACTCTCCACCTCTTTCTAGTTATTGATATTTCATCTGTAGAAAAGATGGAAAAAAGTTTGTTGTTGAATTGATTGCGCTGAAAGCGAGATGTATAAGACCGAGAATACATATGAAAATCTTTTTTTTATCGCATACACAATAGTAGGAGATGCTTCAAAACAGGAAATTTAAAGTAGAAAATACATGTATCATTCATATAACAGCATTATTAAATTCATTCCAACTGGAATTTGACATGACTGAGAATTTAATCAGATTTTAAAGGTATAAAAATGTTAATGAAATCTATGACTGCAGAAATAAACAAAGACAAGGTGTGTGAGTACTACAAAAACCTCATGTCTCAAGGCCCTGAATAATTCTTCCTTTCAAAGTTCAAGTCTAGACAAGGAGAAGACAGTTATGCAATAATTTCTACATCTTCCTTTTAAGCAATTATACACCTTAGCATCAGAAGCTAAACTGGATCAAGCTGTTGATGTAGGGCATCAGATCTTCTGTTCTAAAATCGTGCCATGAATACATACAACTGAAATATCTCACCAGCCATATTGCAGGATTTTATTTAAGGGTTTTAGCAAGTGTCTTCTATGTCCCAATACCCAGGGCATGAGTCATTAAAACAGGCATTGCAGGAATACAGAAACACTGTCCTTAAAACAAATATCACCCTTTTAGGAAGAAAGACTTCAAGGTTTTCAAACATTCTTGATAAAATTTTGTAGAGCAACAAGCTTTTCAATAAGATCTTTGAGTCTGCTAAATTTTGGGTTTAAGGTATGTGTATTATACATTCTTGATTTGATACAGTCATGATGTTTCTTCCCTAAAAATTAAAAAAAAAAACAAAAACAAAAACAAACAACAAAAAACCCCCAAAAAGTTACCCTACACCAAGAATCTTTGTTATTGCTTAGTTTCTTCTGAGCTTCTCCCATACAGATTAATTGGAATGGTGGTATTCAGTTACATTTTTTCAGATTGAAATTCAGTGCCAGCAATGTATGTGAATGTTAACTGCCTAGGATCTTCTAATTGTCAGTAGAAATAAAATCAATACTATCAAACTTGCACCCAAACTCTGCTAGAGGAGCAACTGGAATATCTCAGATGGTACCTCTCAGGTCCCATGCCATATCTGCCCATCCTGGGCCAATGCAGGTGACATTTTGTATCTGCAGAGCTGAATCCTGTCTCTATTGACTGCAACAGCTCATTCACCTCCATTCTCTTTCCAGGGATATCACTCCTTGGATATGAAAGTCCAGGCAGTGGCTTGTAAAGAAGAATTGCAGAGGATTGCAGAGCAAATCTTCACTTTGGGGAATGGGTTTCTTGTGCTAAATGCAAAATAAATTGTAATATCCTATATTAAGACTTAGGAATCATAAAGTTCTTGCAGGTGCAATAAACAAAAGTGAATTTTACCTGTTGTGCACCATATGACAATTGCCTTATGTGATTTTTTTTCTACTCTTTTAGTCATATAAGATTTAGTCTTAGTTCACATCCCACATTTCAAAATACAGATATCTATAAACAAGTGGTTTCACCTTCTTTCCAGTCCTTCCATAGTTTACAGTTACTAGACATGGATAAGAATAGATTCACCACTTTCCAAAATAGGTGTTTTGAATATAAGGCACCAAAAATCCTGGGTTTTAGTTCAGGTCCATTGGTGTTTTTTGTTTTGGGTTTTTTTTTTTGTGTGTGTGTTTGGTTTACTTTGTTCTGTTTTAAAAACAGTTTTAATATTGTAACTGTTTTAAAATCTCCTTTATATCCAAAAAATTTACTGGTTAAAAGAGCAACTTCAGTTATGAACACCTCTTGTGAAAGTGCACTCAACATGTCAAAGTTAAAGATACACTTTCTGCCTATGAACGAGTAACCTTTTAATATAACCAAAAAACTACTGAATTTTCTGCCCTATATGTCTTGAAACTTCAATTGAATCTTACAAATTACTCTGACTCTGACCTTTTCATGCAAGATAAGTCAAATGTGGTGACATTATCAAAATCTGTATCTTATTATTTTTATATTCATAATTTCTTAACACTGTAAAGAATATGTTGTCATTTTTTTCTTCAATTGCAATAAAATTTCATTTTATTTGACTTTTCAAACAGTTATTAAGACTCTACAAGGCATGTCTGTGAAGGAAATTTGTTTTAAATATTTTTTAACTGTTGCTTATTTCTACTTCACCATACAAACACTTTCCCCAAGTAACAGAGGTTACTGTCAGTTTTTTAATCTGAATTTCACATATTTAATGATAGAGAAACAGTGCAAATTTCACTAATTAAACAGGTTTCTACAAATATTTTATTAGATAGTCATTTAAAAAACGGAAGTTGAATTTTTGTGGTTTCCTGACAGATAACATTTTTAGGTACCCCAATTTGTTAGGAAAAAAGAACATTCGTGTTTTAGAAGAATATGAAGCAATTCCTAGAGTGACAAGAGTGACTTGGGTCATCTGAAAGCCTGAAAAAACTTAGAACAGTAATATTTTGATTCAAGTACATATCACAGCAATTTTCAAGAGATAAGAAATATATTAATAAAATTTGTTGCCTGTCATGCTGTGATTATTATTTTTTTTTTTGTTCTTCAATGAAGATGTACATACTCTGCGAAAAGTGAATGAAGGTCACAAACTAGTCATTCTTGTATGTCAAAGAAGCAGAGTAAAAAAGAACACTCTTAACCAAACTACAAATGAACATTTTTTATCAGTATTTTACTTTTTTGTCTGGTCTAGTCCGTTCTCCCCATTGCCTCGTATACAGAAGTAAATAGCAAAAGGAAAAGGGATGAATTTGTCTTTTTTGCTTACTATCAAGACTAGACAGTCTGTATGCCACAATCTAACTTCATTTTAAATGCTAACCATGAAATTTTATATGAAAGAAAATGAATGAATGGTCTTTGGAATACTTTACTGAAGTCAGAACAGAACCTAAATACTACTGTAATCATTATAATCTTGATCTCTTTATTTTCACTCTCTCACACGTACTCTGTTTATTCAAATTCTAGTTTAACTTGAATTTTAAGAGTATTTTTCATAGATGACAAAGTGTATAGAGTTTTCTTCTACATTCATAAGGGATTTTTTGGCAAATGTAATCTCAGTTATTTTAGAAAGTTTCTAAAAGAAACTTGGGTAAAAAATAATGAAAAATAAAACTTTCAAGCTAAAAATTCATTTAATATAAACATAACAGGCTTTGACCTCTGGTTTAAGGCAATAATAAATATGATGAATAAAATTTTAAATAGTTCAATATTTACATTTTAAATATATACTTTTATGCAGTCTACTTGGCAGCTCTTCTTTTTGATTAAAACGTCTCTGCTTTTGGAAAATTACACTGTGCCACACAGATAATGGGAGTGTGCAGAAAGGAAATTCAAATCTCAAAGATTCAGTTTTCATAGACTCAGATTAGTTAAGACTGGAAAAGACCTCTGACATGATCAAGTCTAAGCATCAACTGCACACCACCAGCATATTCATTAAAACATGTCCTCAGGTACCTTACCCTATGCTTTTAGAATATTTCCAGGGCTGATGACTCCACCACTTTCCCAAGCAGTATGTTACAATATTTTACAACCCATTCCATAAAATATAAAAAATTCCTAATATCTAATCTGAACTATCTGGTTTGCACCTTGGGGCCATTTCTTCTCAAAGTGTTACTTTTTCACTGGAAGAGACTGACACCTACCTCACTACAACCTCTGTTCAAGAAGTGTGATAAGGTCTCTCCACAGCCTCTTTTTCTCCAGGATAGACAATTCCCGCTCCCTCAGTTGTTTGATGGCAGCAGAGGCACCACTGACACCAGTTATCAGTCCCTTATTTTCTTAAAATCTTCTCTCTGTGGACTTCTCACGAGCAGCTCCACACAGCATTGACTCCTCCTCTCTTCTTCTACGTGACCACATAACCCTTCCTCCTCACAGCACAACCAGGAGACTCCAACTGCAGCAGACTCCTCTAGATCAAGTACCCCACTCTTTTATAAAAAACACCCATCCTCGTTGGACAGGCAAGGCTGTTTCCACTCTTTGGTAATTAGGACAGCTGTAATTCATCAGGGGAGATTGTCTTCAGCACTATCCTTACAATCCGTCCTCCCACAGTTCCAGACCCTTTACCAGCTCCATTGCTCTTCTCTGGACATGCTCCAGCACCTCTGTGTCTTTGTTGTAGGAAGGAGCTCAAAACTGAGCACAGGACTCAAGGTGTCTTGGCACTCACCAGTGCCAAGTGCAGGGAGATGAAAACAGGAGCTGCGCCTGTGCAGCCATGCCTCTGAGAGCTGTGCAGGTTCCCCAGCAGTCAGTGTGCACACACCCCTGCCAGCTGGATTTCCATGGCACTCCCCAACCTTCTGGTGGTAATGCCTGCTTTTTCTCTCTGTCTCACTTCTGTCTCCCCTCTCATTCTTTTTCATTTTCCTTCCTCATTTTCTGCCTTTCCTATTCTTTAGTAGGCAACACACTTTTTGTTACCAATAAATAGTTCTCAGATAAAATATTTGCCTCATTTGGCTTAATTCTGTCCTTGAGCATCCTTTTTCAAAGAACTTCCCACAGCTCCCCTTAGTGGAATGTGACTTGTCTTTTACAGTTCTTGGCCTTTAAGAAATTTGTTGCTGAGAGAGTGTGGTCTTTACTGTAGCTTAACTTGGTGGAATATGTTGTGAAAATACACTCTTCAAGGTCTTTGATCATGCATTTTTTTCTGGGTTGACACCACATTTTGGACATGTTTGATGACTGTTCTTTCATGCAGCAGGGTTATAGGCATTTTCCAGTGTTGATAATCCTCCACCTCAGGCTGATCTCTTATAATCAGCTTCTTCTGTCACACTGCAAGATTACACCAAGGGCTAGTCACAGCACACAGAGAAACCAAAAGAGTAGTGATAGGCAGAGGAAACCTAGCAATCTGGTGAGGGCCTGTGGCACCCAAATCAGAGGCTTGTTAGTCTGTCAAAGACTGAGCAGCTTCTTGTCTTGGCACAAAACCCACTGAGCAAACCTGCTGTGTCCAGAAAGCCTTGCAATCTGAACAGTGCTACTGAAATAAGGGAGATAGGACAAATTATGTTTGCAGGGGAAAAATACTTCGTAATTCTGCAAATGTTATTATAGAACAGTTTAAGGGTATTGTGGTCATTTGTGTAACATTGTGGAGTGCTTAGAGGAAAAGTCAAAAGGAAGGAAAAAGAGGGATCAAGATGCATCAGAGAGGAGCAAGTGTAGGAAATACAGAGAAAAGTGGATGAAAGGAGATGACTACTGATGAAAGTAGTATGTAAAAAGAGGTGCAAGTCAATTGAAATCAACTGTTCCTGGACTAAAGCTGGCTTTGCAGAAGCAGTTTCAGAAACTAAATCTATCTCCTGTGTGTCTGTTTATGCAATATTTCATACATTTCCAGTAAAATTGTTGATCAATTACAAAATAAGCAGGTTTTCTATTTAATTTGAACTAAACAAACCTACTCTAGGAATAAGGAATGAAATGAGAGAAAGTAGGCTATTTCCCATAACATTTCTTGGTTTGGAAAATTTTATATTCAGGAAAAAATCTAAAAAGAAATCCCTTAAACTAGTTTATGTTGTTGTATTGGTAACTCAAGCAATATTCTTAGCCTATAGATTCAGGTTATGTGTCAAAAGAAAATTTAATGCAACCAAGTACTGCACATTTTCTCTAGCTGCTTCATGAATAATTCTTTTTTTGTTATCCATCAGTATTTTTTAATCATTTTGGTATCTTTTCTGCATCTTAAAAATCAAAATTCTTTCACGGCAATCACTAGCAGGAAACCTTACTCAAAGAGAATGTCTCTTTAAAGTCAGTAAGCCTCAAAGAGGATCATCAGCATGTGTATACATGTATCTGCAAGTCTTGCTTCAAACTACTCCTCATATGCCTGGTAAGTATGATAGAAGCTAGAAAATATTTTCTAGATATTGATCTTAACTATTAGTCCCATGAAGTGAAAAATCAGTACAAACCCTCATTTGAAAGACATATTATTTGCTTCCCTGCTCTGAATTAATATATTTCTGTGTATTTTTTTTATGTTGTTTCCTTTCCTCTCCTTGCATTGCCTTGTAATCCTGAGCTGTACCAGCACAAAATTTACTTATATCGTATTCTGTCATGCAGTTAAAAAAAAAAAAAAATAAGAAAAAAAAATAAGAGATAACAATCATTGTAATTATCATAATGATTTTATATTTTATTGCATAAAAGGTACTGCTAGTGCCTCAAACTTGTTACAGTTTACTGCTCTATCATAGAAAATACACCTTACACTGTGAAATACTTGGCAAAAGAAGAGATTAATGGACTCCAACCCTTCAGATTATCTCCAGATTTACAGATTCCTCTGGAAAGCTTTGAGAAGCCAGAGGAAATCTCTGAAATGCTTGAGCATCTTTTTCCTCTTTGGTGTTTTCCATTTGACTTACTCCGTTGCCTACTAAAAAGAAAACTCATAGAGTGCAGTGCTCTTCCATTAAACGTTCACTACTGAAACACAGAGGGAACACATTTCCTTGCTGCTATTGTGTATATGTGCAGTCCTTGAACATGGTTCTAGCTAACACTGTAATTGTTGACCCTCACAACTGAATAACTCCAGCTCATCGCCAAAGCAACTGACAGCAGAATTGCTAATTTTGAATTGCATCACTTCTTGTAATACAAATAAAACATGACAAAAATAAGGCCAATGATTTTAAAGAATGCTAGTATTGTTTTAGTGAGAAATGTTGACTAGTTCTAGGGAAAAATGCATTAAGACTGAGACATTATCAAAGTATTTCTTTACACTGGAAAGACAGACATTAGATTATTTTTTTACCATATAAATTACTTCAGTAGCTTTATTTTTTCTTCCCAGATGTGTGAAACACCCTGGATGCATGCCAACACTAACATTAACCAAATATGAGTAGTGTGCTAAATTAGTGATAGAGTTGACTCCATCCGTAATAGACCTAAAAGCTGTGTAAATGCTGAATGAACAGAATTTCTTATTTTGAGAGTGAAAGCTATAAATTAACTATGGTGTTTCCTTCTGGGAATGAAAAGACACTCTACAATATTTTCCCAGGGAGAGTATCTTTTAGATGATAAAACAAACCTTTTTTTTTTTTTTTTTTTTTTTTTTGGGTAGTAGTAGTAATAGTGAAAATCAGATGTTTCATTATTGTTTGTATTTTGTAATGAAAGAGTAAAGAAATCTTTCCATTCATGTTTATTACAACTCAAATGATTATACCTGCTATGAGGAAGATTAACATCTCAGACATTAACCATGTTTACTATCTATAGAACTAAGTAAATCTGGTGCAACTTTTCTGAGTAGATCATATTTTTATATATATACAAAACTTGAATATGTTTGGGAGGTTCAGGTAGGGAAGGGAGAGGGTAAAATTTTTATTTTGTTGTCTCTTACCTATCAATCTAATTTTACTCAGTAGAAAAAAAAGAAGCATTGAATCATGTGAAATATGCTCCAGTGTTAGTCATCTTTGTGACCCTAATTTCACTGAATTCCTAGGGACTTGTAGCAAAATACTTCAATAGATTTTTTTACTCATTTCTTCTTATAATGGGCCTTCAATTAAATTCCTCAGTGCTTAGTCCTTTCAAGTTTTTTTCAATGGTAGGCCATATATTTTGCTTTCTCATCTTACTTTGGTCAGTTATCCAGCTTGAAATAGAAAGGAATAATAATCTAACAACATAAAGCAAGAGATTTAGTTCATGCGGTTGAATAGTCTAACTGGACTGTCAATTGCAAAGTCACTTTGGGGTGTTGCAGCCTTTCAGCTTCACTTCACTCTGATAAGAAGGCAGCAGGAGTATTTTAAAGGTAACTGTGGAAAGATATGTTATTTAAAACGTATAAGATGTTGTTATTTGTGAATTCATATTGTGCTGAATTTTAGTCACTCGTTGCTGTCGCTGTGAGAAATTAGTACTTAAACCAGCTACATGACTTATGACAAGGAAATAATTTTTGTTTTGCTTATTTTATCCCAGTAAGTGCGAGTGACCATTATGATAAGTAGTGTTGGGTTTGAAATCCTAATTGTATTTTTGCTTTCTTATAGGTATAACTGCATACACTCTGTTAAACTTTCCTCTGCATTTATTTTCTCAAAATCAAACAGACAGCTTTTTAGCATTATACATAATGGCACTTTCATGCAGGACTATGATAAATCGGAAAATGGTAAAGCCTGCTGAACATAAGTTTCCTTTGATTTTTTTTCCTCTCTTTTTCTAGTAGGAATATGGTCTCTGTTTTTATTTCTATGCCTTCGACAATATTTCCGGCAATCCCATGTTGTCCTAAAGTCCTTATGAACGTCCTGCAAATATCTACGTGGGCAGCTCTTGAAAGGCAAGCTACTTAACAAAGTGAGCTTTTATCAAAGCATTAAGCTGTTAATAAATGAAGAATGTTTATCCTCAGAAGAGCTTCAAAGAGTGTTTTGATGAAGATGAGCTTTCTTTCTCTCTCGCAGCTGTCCTTGCTTGCGGATGGGAGCTGGCAGGCCAGATCAGGCCTGCTGCCAGTGAAGAATAAGTAGGAGGAGGTGGGCAAGGTTTCAGCGCAGGTGTTCCTTTAGAGCTTGCTGTTTGATTACATCCTAAACTGTGTCTGTGAAAGTGAGGCTGCTTTGTTCTTTTATGTCTGCACTGTGCTATTTTTAAACATGATAAAACCTCCCAAAAACATTTGCATCTTTTTAAAGTTACTAATTAGAAAAGAAAAATCCAAGTGAACAAAGACACTGACCAGCAATAACCTATAACAGATTCAATGAATTTTCTATCTTTTCAATCATGCTGCTAAAGAAATTATTTTCTTTAAATTGAAAATAATAATACTGCATGAGGAGATTCATCTGCAAACATAACTAAATAAAGATGAACAGAAAGACATTAAGATAAAAAAAATCTCATAGAGATGCAGCTTAATAATCTTAATAGTTCTATTTCAATATGAGTTTTTCAACACATGGGTGTTTACACCCCTGAAAAGAAATTGAATTGGTATTATTCTCCAGTGGCTGCTCTTTCAGATTTTATTATGAATATAGCTCCTGAAATGAGGTCCCCACTGTCTCTCCTTTTTTTTTTTGTGTGGTGTTGGTGGTGTTATTATTTTGTTCTTTGGTGATTAATGTTTTTGCCCTTTGTCCCACCTACTTAACACATCTATTTCAATCTGGCTGAAATTCCAAGGCAAACCTTTGGAAAAACATTTTTCAAGCTTGAATAGTAATCATTCCCTTTGTTATTTATAGATTTGATAGACAGGAGAGAAAGACAGCATGGCCTGAATATACCACACATAAGGACTTAGATCTGTAATGAATCCAGTTACCAATAAAATCTTATAAACTCCATAAACCATATCACAACATCTATATAAAAGAGTGTTTTATATTAGATATTTCAAATCTGAATGTTTGGAGGTACTGAATATCATCACAAAATGCTTAAAATACAATCCAAAATATAGCACCAGGGGTATTATGAACATTACAGTATGCATCTGGATGTGTAATTTTCTAGCTCTGTTTTCTCATTGTGGTGCCAAACCAGTTTACAGAGAGCAGAAAGTGGTCATGCCCCTAAAGCTGCATTTTGGTCTGCTATGATGAGATACCTTCATGGCATAAAATAGGTATTGGCCTCTCCTTCATTTTGTTTTGGTGGTTTTTTTGGGTTTGGTTTTTTTTTTTGTTTGTTTTTGTTTTGTTGGGGGTTTTTTTGTTTGTTTTTGGTTTTTGTGGGGTTTTCTGTTTTGTTTCGGTTTGTTTGTTTGTTTTTGTTTGTTTTTTTGTTTTTTGGTTTTTTTTGTGAGCAAGGACAGAAAAGAACATACTTTTAATACAGAGAAGGGATTCAAGTATTTATTCTACTTGATAGTAACTTCTTCTTTAGTCTATTGTAAAATCATAAGGCTGAGAAGAAAATTTATGTAGGATGACTTATATCCCTTTCTTTTTGTCTGGGAAAATTTTTTGTCTGATATGTTTCTTTCCATTCTTTCTCGCAATAGATATTGAACCTAAAGTACTTGAAATAAAACCAAAGGACATGAAAAGTAAGATCCATAAAGTTGAAAGCAAAAGCTTTCAGTTTTCAGGCAGTGGACAGACAAAAGGGGGAAAAGTTTAATATCTAATTCAGCATCATGCGATTCAATACTGCATTTCCCAGTGTCAGAGAATATCCTAGCTTTAGGCTATCTGGAACTAACTTAACTCTGTATAGATTAGCAAGTAGTCTTTAAGTAGGGACTGAAAGCCAGATGTCAGTATCCTGACAACTCTAGTTCTAGATTCTGGAAGCTAGCAAAGGTGCATGCTACAGTGCCTTGCAAAATTTTCCACATTTTGAGTAGGTACTAGAGAACAAAAAAGAGCGTATTTGTTATAGCTCATATGACCTATGCCTTACATTAAATAATAGGTTTGGCTCTTAAGGACCACTTAAGTACTCCAAAGAAAAGTAAAGCTGCTATGACAGAAGAGACTGGAACAGGTCTTCCTTGAAATATTCTATCTTCTCCCAGGAAATACATGAAGTGAAACTTCATTTGTGGTCTCTCTCCAATGAATCTTTATCTATAGGAAAGTGTCAATAGGAATGATTGCATTAATTCACCTTATTTCAGGAAGGCCTCTGATTGCTTATCAATTTTGCCTTTACTATAGGCAGGCAATGTTTCTAATGATGGGTTCATCTTTCCAAAACCACTTTCCATGCATATTTTTTCACCATTTCTTTTTTAAGGAAGCTTTACTTTTTATTTTTTTTATTATCACCAATTCTGTCATTTGATTATAGAAGTCAAATGATAGCATGAATATAATGTCACTGACACATGCATCTAAAACCAGTAAAGGCAAAAAAGACCTTCCCTTTGGTGATATTTCTACACCATTCTAGTTTGCATTTGTACAGACTAATGTGATCTCCCTGTTATTATGTCAAAAAATTGCTCCTCTTAAGACATGCTAATGGCTTTTTTTAGCTCTTGGTGTAAAAGATAATAACAAAATAAATAGAATGGCATGATAACAGAAATTGTTTTCTGCATTTTTCAGCTGAACAATTATGCACAGAAAGCTAAAAAAGTTTTCTTCTGAGATGTGCCTGTTTGTCAGTATGGATATACTGCAAATACTGTTTGTTATACTCTACATCATTTGCATCTATTAGCTTTAGTGATAGAGCTAAACAAGTTGATATTCTTTCTGAGAACTGACAAAAGGCAGCAGATTAAGGTTATGTGTTGCCATGGTCATAGATTATAACTGTTTCAGAAAAGAGAATTCAAATAATAGAAGAATCTCTAATGTGGGAAATTCCCATGGTTGCAGTACGAAGCCAGACAATTTCAGATAGAAACTGAGCACACATTACTTAATAAGGAAAAAAACTGTAACACAAATCTAAAGTTCCCTTCCAGTAACTACTGCAGTACAGTAAAATTTTAAATTACAGCCAGGTTCAAAAGTTAGAGGCACTTCCTTTCCATAATTGGAACTATGTGAATAATGATATTTTCGCCCTGACAAAATCTAACTGATCTGAAAATTTTCTGTTTATTTGCCTGAAAAGATTTTTTTTCCTTTGTTTCAATTTTCAGAAAAAGCACAGCAACAAGTAAAACAAATAGTTAGATTTAACTACTTACAGTAGATTTGATCTTGTGTAAAGCAAAAAATCTAGGAATTAAACCATTACTTTGAAACAGGAAGTGGTAGAAAGGTCAGGTTGAAAGTAGCTTAGAAACTGAGTTTTCTCAGTCAGAGCTGTGCTGAGTATTCTGAAATGAGTTTCTCATGGCCAAATTTCATTAATTAAACAGAGATAAAAATTTCAGTGGATATATAGTAAGGAAGAAATTAGTCCAGCTTTTGTTCTGCCTTTATGAGTTCAAAACTCTCTATTACGTTTCGTTCTTGTACTGAAACAAAACACGAATCTATAGGAAAATATATTCATTATTCCCTTTCATTATTGTTGAAATTTTTTGAAAGGATAGGCTGAACTGAAATGAAATGAAATGAAACAAGGGAAGAAGTTGATAGCTCAAATAATCCCACTGCTCACCAGCTGGTTGGCAGACAGAACAGGGCAAAATACAGAACAGAGCAAAGATCGCTATTTAGACTCCTTGAAATCCATGGGCTTGCCTATATTTTATAAGCACCATGAAGAAAGAAGTACATTAGTAAGTCCAGCTGTTCAAGCATGCACATGATTCCCAAGTTTCCTCTAAGTCATGAGTCATAAAAATGCCATTTATATTTTAATGACTGTTTGAGATGTGCAATGTACATATTTAACAGTTTGTGCAAGCATCACAACAGCCTTTTAAGGAAAACAAATGAATAACAGCTTGGTTATACTTTCCACTCTTCCTACTTTGACTCTTCACCTTAAACTGGGCCAATTAAAGAGCCCTACAGGTAGCTTTTTAGGGAGGCTTCCACCCTAAAAGTAATGTTTCTTAGGGAAAAGTCAGCAGGAGGTGAAGAAGCAACGTCAGTAATAATGTGACCTTTAAAAATAGGGCTAATCTAAAATTTTAAATTCAGGTGTTATGTGTTGAAGAATTAATATTTTATCCCTCTCTTATTTGAAAGAATGTCTATCTAAGTTTTTTCTTCAAAAGTATACTAAGTAAAGAAAGGAACCTTAGAAATGCATAATTCCACTTCCAGGATGTATGATCACAATGGACCACTACGATATTTCTTCTCTCCTTATCTCATGTCTTAATGTCTTTGAACACAAAGATCTTTGAGATCTTAAAAAGATTATATAAAGATAAAAGGAATACCCATTAGTGCCCTGAGGAAGAAAATATGGCTGCCTCTTCTTTAGCTCCTATAACCTGGCTGACAAGAAACTATGTCCATTTTGATTTTGAGTGCACCACAGTATAGTGGATGGACTACAGCATTTCAGTGTCTACAGCAGTGCAGTGCAAAGACAGCAGTAAGGCACCCATGTACTGAAATAAATCACCCTACTTTCAGGAAGTTTGCAAGTGTTTATAGCCAAGCAATATCATTGCTTTTCTCTTTATCTGCTGAAAAACTGACATCAGAGATGAAAATGTTGATATTTCACAGAATGCATCTGAATTACAATTAACACAGCATTGAAAGAACCCCACAGAGTTCTAAACTGGGATCATTTGTGTGTTTGTCCCTTGTGGACTGACATCCTGACTAGTTTATCATTCCCTTGACCATTGCATAATTTTCAACACCAGTATAAAACATTGGAATACAACAGAAGACTGCATAGGATCTACATAAGATATACATACTGTAGGAAATGTATTGCTGCTTTTAAATAATTTGTTAAGACTATTTTATTTGTACAAACATCAGTTAAGAGAACAAGTGCATAGAAGCAAACTGCACAGCTGGATGATCAGTGGCCAGCAGTAAAAGTCTCTAAATCTCAAAATAATTAATTAGCAGGATAAAATTCTAATCTTACAGAGTAAAATAGTCTTTGATTTCCTTCCCTCTGTGCAGTGGGACTGCATAAGAGCTGGATATCAGTGCCATTTAAGCCCTAATTTAACCGTGTAGATAGCATCTCAGTGGGACTTAGACTTTATGTAAGTTTTATTGGGGTGATAGGATGACATACTTAATACAGGTAACGAAGATAAAATAATACTATTTTTTAAATTATTTGGTGGGGAGAGGTAGCAGAAATAAGAGAGAAAAATACAAAAATGTCTCAGGAATTCTGGTGTATTTTAATAAACGTCTTCTTTCACCATACACAATAAAGGAAAGCAACAGCTAAACTTCAATCAGCAGAAGTCATTTGCTGTAGTGTACAAATAAATTTCTTCTTTTCATCTAGAGACCATGGGAAGAATTATTCACAATCTATTCTTAATTAAAAATATAGTCAATAAGCTTCATTTGCTTGGTTGCTAACTGCTTATGTATAGACCAATTTTTTTACTAGTATAAACTAAAAATAAGAAATTTTATTTTTATATTAATAAATGTTCTTGATTGCTTCCACATTTGACACTGCTTCTGACTTTTGATTAGAAGTCTGTATTCTCACAGAAATTGACAGTTTGATTCTCTCTGGAAGAAAACAAGAAATGGAGACAGAAATATGTGTTCCTTTCTCTTTGCCATTTGAATACAAGTCTTAGCAATGCAACCAGTTTAAGAAGTAAGAGAGAAACACTATGAGCCATTGGTTAATTCAGGATGTTACCAATATTATAAACAGATATAATGAATACACTTCCCTGTAAAAACCTTCCATATCCTTCATTTATATGCTTTAGCACTTATGTCTAAGTGTCTTAGATTTTGTAAAAAGCATAAAAAATTATGGACGCTTTGTTTTAATATTTCCTGTTACAACCAGGAATTAGTTTCTCCAGTATTAAAGAAAAGTCTGTGCTTAGCTTCTGAATGTTCTGGATACATGTCCTGTCTTGGTCTCCGTAAATGTAATTTTAATTAGTTCTCTTAAATTTTTCACACCTGAAACTTCCAAAGCAAAAATGCATTGAAATATATATTTTGTTTCTTCTATCTAGGTCAGCTGTGTTAGTGTCTAGGGTGATATCCCTCACTCCTGACTTGAAAACTAATGTAATGGGACAGAATTGATGGTTTCTTTTCTGACAGATTTCAATGGTGTCCACATATTGCCTACTTATACAGAGTGACATAGATAAGGAAGGAGATTTTTTGTGGAAAAACAAGGCTGAGGCCTCACCTGGTTTCACCTGGATTTTGTGAGTCTTCACCTCAGTTCACTGATACCCAGTGGTGATCTCGGTGTTGTATACCTCATTTCAGATGGTTTAGGGTTATGGTGAGAAACGGTTTTGCTTTGTCCAATGCCTTCACTGACTTCTGGCATTGAATGGTTCTTTATGTTACTGGGATTATAATTATCCTGGGAATAATTTGCTCCTTTCCTCCAAAGGACTTGAGTCCTTTACTCACAGCACCATGCAGATGAAGACAGTGAAAATTACTCTTGATTCTCTCTGAAAACAAAGTATATGCCACGTTTTTCCTGTGCTTCAGGTGCCCAAAGAAATGTCTTCATACAGAGGTTGTCAACTCCGTATTGCTGCTGATATGGAAGCAGCATGTCCAAGAAAAGTCTATTTGCTTCCTGTCTGTACTACATCCCTGAGCATAGGTACTGCTGAGGTCAGATTGCAGTCAGCACCTCTATGTGTCAGCTGTGGAGCAGTGAGGGGTCTAGGAGATGATCCCAGGAACCTAAGGAGAAAATCAGTGGGCACTGGAAGAGAAAATGTGAGTGATCCATCTCTTCCCACTCATATTCAAAGAGATGGAAGTGGAGACAGGTGTTAAGGAGATGAAAATTTTATCTAGCAAGGCAGAATAAGGTGAATTATTGTCAACAACAGGAAAGAATGACAGCCCAGAAGTTTAATTCTTCATTTAGTCATATCCTTTTCGGTGTGAGATAAAAGCGGACAGTAGTTGCTGTTGAATAATTTACATAATTTACAAGTGGGTATCTCTGAGGCCTGTGGGCGAGGCAGCTCAGGACAGGTGAACTATTATTGTAACCTGAAGATATGACCTAACAGCACAGCATAGATGAGAATATTTAAGCAGAAAACAGTGAAGAGGAGGTATAATGCCTTGTATTGCACCAGATGTAGAGAGGAGGCAAGTGAAGATTGATTGTGTGCAACATAATATTTTCAGAAATGCTGCTGCATAAATAGCTGGGCAATCAGACTTCATTTGATTGCTTCCACATAGGCTCCAGAGTCACTTGGGAGACCATGAATATCCAAAGTGCTCACATGGAACATGAATAAAAGATTTAGCACCTGTGGGAGACCCAAGCTCTTCTGAAATGAAAGTGGATGTCTGTGTGTAAGGTAACTGAATCCTGCCCTGTATTCTGAAGTGAAAACTATTCACCATTTGAAACAGAAGTCAAATCCTTCATTAGATTAATTTGAAATTAGATTTATTTAACAACTATATTTTGATGATTTGAGAGTTGTGTTTTGTTGGTTAGCTTCTTTTTTTGTTTGTAAACTTGTTCTAGAAAACCCTCAAAACCAAACAGAAAGATTTTTCCAGTGCTGAACTAAGAATGTTTGTTCAGGTTGTGCCATTCTTCAACACCAGGACTCCTTATGTGATGGGCAAAAGGGCAGCCTGAACATCCTTTGGGTTAATATCCTGTCACAGAACAGAGAGGCCTTATCTATACAGGGGAGTAGCCTCTGGTATGTGCTGTCCCTCTGTCTTCAGCCTGCATTGTGTGGGACAGAGCTGTTGAATGGAGCCAGACAGCAAGAAACTTTCTGATAAATTGACATTAGTGCTAATTGCCAGTGCCTGAGACTGTGCCCCAGCCTCCTTCACTGGGCAAACACAGGCAGTCTCAAAGAAAAATACTGCAGGTTTACCTCTGGTTTTCTCAACTCCTTCTGTTGGCTTTAGTCATGAAGTGTTTTGTCCTAAAATCTGCTCTGGAAATAAAGTAGGTTGGTGAGGTTATACATATACATGTCATGTTTTGCACTAAAAAGTCTAACTTTTTCTAATGTAGTTTTTTTGACCCATCTAAGTTCAGCAGCTTGTTGATATGCAACCTAAAGTTAGGTAATTTTCCTATAAGTCAAAACATGAGGTTAGTGCAGAAGTTAGAACAGACTGGTCTTTTCATAAGATTTTTTTTTTCATGCTGAGTCAAGAATACTGTTGATGAAATACATGCTTTATAGCTTCTGCAGTGACTACTTAAAATACTCTTACCTCTATATATTAGTGCTTGTTTTCAGGGGTAATTGTTATGCCTTTAGCTACCCAGGCAGTTTGTGTCTATATTTAAATAACAGGCTGTGTGTTTTGAGTCTTACGCTTAGGAAATAATTGAGGTTTTTTTTATTTCTAAAATGAATAGGCACTATAATTCATGATACTTCTTTTTTTGTATTTAAACTTTCTGTTATTTCTAATTAAATCCAATTAAATAATTTCATTATTTTTCACTTGTTAAAACTTGTGGAGCAAGAGAAGGGTCATAATTCAAAATACACAGATAGATCAAGAGAGATCAAAATCCAAAATAATCCAAAATATTCCACTTTAGATAGATGCAGGAAAATCACTATTAATATGCAGAAAATCACTTTGGAAACCTGATTGTCACTGTTACAAACAGATTGATCAGCCCCGGCACTGTCCTCCCAGCCACTCACCAGAAACAGGTTCTGTTTCTAGAACAGTGCAGATTGCTGTTGGCTGTCATTTTAGCAGGATATTCTCTTTTTTACTTCTGAGGTGAGATCATATGCATGACAACTAGAGATATAATATTTGATTTTACAAACATTTACTTCTCCTAAGGAAAGAAATTATTTGGGAAAATTATTATTATTATTATTATTATTATTATTATTATTTCATCAGGCTGCAGAAAATCTCTGGATTATTGGTTTGTTGCCTCTGCACTGGGTATTAAAGAGTCAAATCTGCATGTTATAGTACCCAAGTATTCTTAAGAATTTAATTCTAAGTTAATTCTACCTTATATACAAATTAAGACTTCCAATCTCCCCCCAAGCTTTTCCCATGTCCTGGACACTGTCTCTGTTGCTATTCTCTACCCAAAGGTAGTGATGTTTTTCAGAAAAAAAGTTACAGACTTAGCCCCACAACCAAATTACAACTTGAAACTTGAATTTTAATTTCACTTCAACTGCATTCAACTTGAGCTTTACATATAAGGAATTATATTGCATGTCTCTGATATATTTTCTGCTTTTTAAAATAATTAACATTTATTTTTCCAAACAATGCTTTCCACACTCAACTGGTTTATTACTCAGGTGGGAGAGTCTTTCAGTATCTAAATGTATTACTAAATAATGACATCCCTTTCTCACTGGCACTTTCCAACATGCCAAGCTTCCCTTGAAAAGCAATTGGACTAAAAGAGAAAATTTAACCAGAAATCTTCAGAGTTATGGGTATGTCCTGGCTTTCTTCTGAAGTTTTGAATTTCATATTAAAATTTTTTGACCTTTCAAGACCCAATCAATTGTTACTTCTGAAAAGTGATACAGCAATTCAGAACAATTCCCATACAGACTTTGGCTCCAATTATGTAGAGTTTATAGGTGCACAATAGTGCTACAGGTCTTACATCAACAAGAGTGTGTTTCCACTTACCACTGAAAGAGCAGCTAAATGTCACAGTTGGGTTTTAAATAGATTTTCTTGACAGATTAGTCCATTATTTCCACTTTCAGGTTAGAGTACATTCATACAAAGTTTAAGTAATAAATCCATCTCCATCTCCCTCTGTCCCAATACTTTGGACTAAGGATTAAATGTAAAATCATTAATTGTGTTTGATTCAAATTTTCAGATAATGTGCATAGCATATTCTCAGTGTACCACTTTCAGCAGAAATAATGAACACTTGTTTTTTCAAGCTCTCATAATTATTGAGTGTTTCTACCTACATTCAGGTTGATGCTTTTGAACAATCAATTAAGGTTTAATTTGTCTTCTTTCTTTTTTTTCCCCCGCCGAAATCACTATTAAAAATTTGAGGTTTTAATCTCTCTGCTTGACAGCTCAGCTTTTTCTGAAGACATTTTCTGAATCAAATGAGCTTCAGCGTGCCTGTGAATTTTTATTTGTAGCTTATTCTCATAATGCTGTATGACTTCATCTGTGAGGATGTAGGAATAAAGTAATCAAATTCAGACTCTTACACAATGTAGATGTATGCAAAAAAGTTATAAAATTAATTATTTAAAAATTAAGGCTTATTTTTCATGAAAACACTGCCATTTTCTTAGTAAAATGTCTTAGGGGACACATTCTGCAGTACATGCAGCTATGCAATGTTAATCTTTCTACATGCGTATAATACATCTCTTTAAAGGGAGCTGTTGAGAAAGTAAGGTACTTAATAATGAGCTTGTGCAGAAAAAGAAAATTTTATTTAGACACATTTTGCATTGTCTATTTTATTTACTGTTTGAAGTAGGAAAAACAACCTTAAATTCCTTTTGCATTTTAATTTTCCCACTGAGTCTTCTTGCCTGAAGACACACACCTCCTCTTTATCTGAGCTCAGTAAGGGGGCTACCTTGTTACTTAATCCTTAAATCATCAGCCATGATTCTCAGATTCTCACAAACTGAGGTCTATAGGTAATCTCCCCAACACAGACTCACATAGAGACAAAAATATCTCTTTTTCATACATTAGTAATAATAATTTAGTAGAAAGTAATAAGATTATAAGTATCAAGCTAATACAATTTTTTATCTGCTGACAGACTGAGTATTTCAAAGTAACTAAAAGGACACAATAACCTTTGTAGTCTGGTTTCTTTTTTTTTTTAATCTTTTATGTGGGCATTGATTTGGACAATCAGTCCACAATACTGCATCTGTACAGACAATGGTTTGTGAGTCTATATCTTTCTTTCTGAAATTTCTGATAATTTCATTTTGTGTGGATATTATTTTAATATCACAGAAAGAGGAATTTTACAGGAAGCACTGTCAGTGGTAACAGACAAACATTTCTGTTTTCCTGCAAATTTTTCATTCAAAGTTAAAGTCTTCGATTTTCAACTATTACAATATTTTTTACATTTATTTTTTCCTTCCTCTGATTCCCAAACCTACTTCATTTTAGTTGGCTAAGAGATGTTCTCTGAAGAATAATTTGCAGAGTTGACTAAATTCACTGCTGTGAGCAACGTGATGGTATGTTGGGGAAGAAAGGCATTTGCCATCACACTGACATCAGAGTGTGACTGATTTGGTTGCACAAGATTTTGCCTAATGAAATTTTAACTGTCTAAATGAAAAATAAGCCCCCTCACAGAGTAATGAAGAAATGCTGTCTACCCACCAGAAAAATATTTGGGGATAATTGTTTATTTTGCAAAACAAAATAACTTTTTCCTTAATGTGTAAAGTGTAATTTTTTCCTTAGATGTGTATCAGAACTTAATTACTATTTGCATTAAACTGTTGTAGTTTGACAAAGAAATTAGTTACACTCTGATCAGTCAAATCACTCTAGTTTGTGTATTTGCTTGCTTGTTTTTAACTTAATAATAATCTGTGAAATATTTTCATTAGAAGAGGCCTGTTTCAAGAAAGAATTTTAGTACCTAATGTTAGTGAGTTTTCAATCAAGAAAAAAATACAGCAACACCAAATTTTGAACTGTGTTGGGTTTTTTGTTGTATTTTCTTTAAGCCAAATCTTTTCTTAGAGCAATATCAACATAAATTTTATTACATTGCTGTCAACACTAGACAAGCTAGAGGACTTTTGGTCTTATGGACATATTCAGGTAAGTCTCATTCCAAGCAGATATTGAATATAATATAAATAAATCTAAGACTACTTCATAGCTTTCAGAGTTAAATCCTTAACTAAGTACAAGCTCCATTAGGTATAACTAATTGCAAAGATGGTTATTAAACACTTTTGTGATGTTCTGATCACATAGTATTTTTAGACTGACTCAGAATAGAGAACTTCATTGTTGTAATGTAGTGACAGTTCACCTGTACTAAGAGGTGCAGTATTTGAGGAATATAAGAAGTTATTAGGAGAACCTTAATCGTTGTCTCTCAACAGCAAAAGGACTTACTGAGCCTGATATATCAAGAAGAAAAGTGTCTGTGTCTATGCTGGGCACCTGCAGTTCTGTCTTCAACAACGACACATTGTTCTTCCATGCACCTGCTGCTGCCAAGACCATCTGTGACCACAGCACCAGATGGGACCCACACCAATTACCAAATTGTAAAAAAAATTAAGTTCATAAATTATGAAGATCTTAAAGATAAAATCTTGAAATGGCAATATTGTACTTATTGATGGCTGGGGAACAAGACATTCCAAGACATTTATATTTTATACAGAGGTGCACGAAATGGAAAAACAAGGAATATGGCTTTGTGTCATATGGGAATACAAAGCCAGCTCTGATCACTGCAGATTCATTGCAAGCAGTAAAAGGTGGCACATTTTGTCTGAACCTTTGCATGCATTTTTAAACATATTTTGCAAAATACTTTATCATTTGAAACTGCTAGCTTAACTTGACATGGCTGGTGGCTATCTTGTCACATTTCATTACTCCCAAATCAAAAGAAGATTGTTCACAAAGATGGAAAAAAATGCAAGGAAGACACACTTTGGTCAAAATACAAAAAAATTTATTGTTATCTCTCATTGATTGCTATTTTAAAGATTTTCAGGCGAATACTTACAGGTAAACATGAACATATACTACTTGGTTTTTTTTCCTTTTTGCTTTCAGTGTGGTAGTACGGATAAAGTTAAGGTGTAACATCATTCGAAATATAATCATTTGCCCCAGCAATAAAATGCATGTCAACTCAGATAAATGCCTAATCTTGTCTGTGGTAAATGGAAAGAAGCCCAAATCCTAGGCAACCAAAAATGTCATATATGCATGTTTGTCTGAGTGCATATTTTGTCTCTGTATTTTCTGTCTGGCTTGGTGAGAAAATTAAATGTTTCCATCTATTGTAGATATAAGCTTAGCATTTTTAAAATGTAAAATACAGAAAATATATTTAAATCAGAATCACATAATTCCATCCTTAGGCAAGATTTAGAATTTTGTAACCCTGCACTCCCTTGCTCCTACGACTTTTACATTCCTGTCTGCATGTTAGCTTAACAACAGAATGTGCCCCAGTTGTCTGGGATATCATTTAATCCCAAATGCAGACAGCTGGTAAAAGCCATTTTGAAGAAAGAGATGGAAGGCACATCAGTGGCCACTCCCCTTGAAGAACTCCCAATGTGTCTCACTCCTTTGGATTTGCTCAGGCTTTTAAGTTGAGTCTGTTGTGCTTGATCTCTGTATAAGCTCTGCTATCACTACATACCTAGTTCTGGTCATGGGTCCTGTGGACCCTGCCTGGTTCCAGTCCCCAGAAATGGTTCTTGTCTGAACCTTGGCACTGCCCTGTCACCACAGTCCTGCCAAGAAATCGCTGGCCTCCAGGCTGGAGGTCTGTGCCGTGGTCAATGCCCCCAGCCCAACTGAGCCCTGTTCCCTTGCTAGATGCTATGGGATAGGTGTCCTGGAGTAGGACCCATTGCAGCTGCCCTTAGTGACTGTCCTGGAGGGCAGCAGGCCCTTGCAGTGCCCTGACATGGATGTCCCCAGATATGTCCACATGAGACAGCAGTCTACATTTCCAGACCAAGGATACAGCAATCCAGGTTCTGAGCCCAAGGAATTCAGAGACCTTTTCAGCTGAGATGCTTTTGGGGTTTTTCAGTATTTCACTAGCTCTGTGATTTTCTCCAACTACTCCATGTTGATACTAATATAAGCTTACACACCACCTTACCCGTGTCTTTATTATTGAGCTGAATTCCAGTTTTCTATTGTAAACAACTGAATCTGGGATTGATTTAACCTGTAAAAGCAGTGGCAGAAGACAAAATGTAAAGTTTCTTCTTTCTGAGGAAGATATAGAGTCAAGGAATTCCTTAATATTTTGGCAAGTGGTCCTCGTGAACATTATAACTGGGACATTGCTCAAATTCTAAAGAACACCAAGGAATACCAAATGGGGTTTTAGTGTTCTAACTTGAAGTTTTCAAATGGTCTCAATTCAGTTGCTCCTAAGTAGATATCTAGTCTTACTTAAAAGTGGTGTTCACTTGTGTCTGGTGACAACTCAACATAACTGTCTAAGATAATCACTAACATCCCAAATGGCAAGAGGGTTGATGAGTGAAAAACTTGCTCTACAAACATGGAATATGCTCCATGTTCAGGTGATGCTTCCTCTGAAGAATCAAGAGGATAATGTTCACTCTGTGGGTCACTAAGTTCTCCTTTTTCCCCAAGTCCTAACTGTTTACAGTTTACATGATTCAGAAACATTGGGAGAATTGGGAGAATACATTTTCTCACTGGAGTGTTAAACTCTGAGAAATGTAAATAATGTTCTTTGTAGTTTGCAAAAATAGGAAAATAATTTCTAACAGTAATTTTCAGGTATGATAATTTTCTACCTAATTTATTTGAGGTGAACATCCTCTGCAGAAAACTGAAGTACAGTAAGATGAAGTGAGAAATGTGCTACAGAACTACTTGCAAAATATCTAATAGTCCTTAGTATAACTTTCAAACTATAAAAAAAATTCCAACAACAAAAACAACTAAAAAATTTCATATGTTTAAGCAGGTACTACTAAACTCTGGTTCCCTATCACTTAGGTAATTTATACTTACATCATAAGGGCTGCTCATTGCTAGATGCTGCTGTAGCTGCTACCACAGCTACAACAGACTTAAATCTTTCCTGTCCTGTAGGTATTCAGATTGTCTGACTGGAGTATTTTCTTGTAACTTGATTAATCTCTGTAGGAAACATTTGTATGACTTCTTCTAATGGCTTTGAAATCATATCCACTTTTTGATGACTTTTTATGAGAGTAAAGGAGTAGCTTATGTAATGTGTGACAGTAAGCTCCTATGCTAAGAGGGTCTTTAACAATTTGAAATACTCAGGATTGTTAATTACAGTTCTAAATCTTTGGTTACTGCAGAATGGCTGATTTCCTTCAAAGAAAACAATGCCAAGCCAAAGAGGTCAGGATTGCGATGTCAATTTATTCCAGTCAATAAAGTCTTGAGGTATATACTCTGGTAAGAGAAAAAGCAGGTAAGCCCTGATTTTTAGCAACAGAACTATACAATGAATATAGATCTGCCTGTTAGAATCTACTTACTAAGAGATGCCTTTACCCAAACTAAGGTGCAAATGAGATCACATGCCAAAGTCAGTAGTACAGATTTTATTTAATACTAATTGTAAGTGGAGGGCGAGAGAGAGAGAAAGAGAGAGAGAGAGAGAGAGGCATAAGAAGGAGAAGCTCAGGGGGGAGGAAGAGAAAGAGTAAAAGAGAGTAAAAGAGAGAGACAGAAAACAGATATTAAACAAAAAATATCACCACCACATGGATTCTTGCAACATCCTGCTAGTCCATCTCCCTGATCTGTTCAGTGGTAGGGGCTCCCAAATATTCTTCAGGAAGTACCACTTTTATACAGTCCAAGTCCTGGACATCCATGAGGCATAGATGCCATTCCCATAACTTGGAATGGCATGTGTATAAGCAGCTCCTTCCTTCATCAAAATTTGCTGTGGTGGGGATTTTTGTGCAGATGGGTCACCCAGATCTGCCTCACAAGGCCTGGAATCTTCCTGTTGTTGTATCAGTGCTTTTCCAAGTCTGCACAGTGGAATCTTATCTAGTGTGCTAATTCCAAACATTCACCTCAGTTTGGGTCTGGAATTAACACCTTCCTGTTTACCATCTCTGCTTATCTTAAATTCCTGTTATGGGTACTTACTTCTTGGACAGTGTTTGAGATGGTTCATGGTTCTGAGTCCTCATACTACCTGCTTTGGGGATGCCTGAAGGTCTCTTACCTTTCACAGAATATACTTATTCCATGGAAATACATAGAAATGAAATGAATTTACTGAAGAGGAAAGAAAAGAGCAGGAAATTGTGTCAAACCAGGTTTGCTTAAAATGTGTAAACACTGGAGTTTTCACACACTTGCTTTCATTTGAAGGACAGGATATCAATAAGTTAAGACATAAGAATAATGAATTTTAGGTAATTTAATCAAAGATATTTTAGAGTTTAAACTAACATATTATCTCCTAAACATAGTTTAGTTCTAAAGATAATTATAACTAAATAACACTGAACTCAACCTGACTAATTTTAATTCACATGGGTATTTAACAATAATAAATATTTATATTACAGAAAAGAACTTTCTTTTTTAATATATGTATATATGTAGTATATATACACACATATATATACGAAATATATACATATATATAATATAT
>VWZS01004219.1:1944643-1963586 GCA_013397075.1 Rhabdornis inornatus
AATAAAATGTATGTAATATATATTATATATAATATAATTGTATATATAAAATATATACAATATATATGTATACATATATACGTGTATACACATATATATACAAAATACATTGTATATATGTACTAACAAAACTAGATATGTAAAGCTGATTGGACTTCAAATTATGTGGATTTTGTACCAACTGCAACTAAAAAAACGGGAGGAATTTCAGCAGATATTAACAGTATTCAGTTTTTCTAGTCCTTGACAGCCACAGTGTGCAGAGGGTAACTTTCCACTGGAATCAGAAACAAGCATTGTGATGCTAACCTATGCTAGTTTATTTCGTATGGACTGTTGAAACCCTGATTGTCCAATATTTTCTTTTTCTGTTCTGTTTTCCACTTTTGAGGTACAATCATTCAGAATTTTATAAAAGTTATTTGTGTGAGTGTTCTAAAATTGAGTTGGGCTATTGAAATCAGTGAAAGTAGATAGACTGATATTTTGAGTTCATATCTTTGTAGATAGAGTCTAAGTGACCATTGTAAAATAGATATTTTTCAAATATTATCCTCCTATTTTTTTTATTAGTATCATTCCTGTGTTTACTTCACCTGTGATGGCTTAGTTTAGGCCAACAGTCAAACACTCAGATGATTGCTCACTCTCCCTCCCTGGTTGTAAAAGGGGAGAAAGTAAGATGTGAAAACTAATATGTTGAGGTAAAGATAGGGAGATAACTTACAAATTATTATTGCAGGCAAACCATATTTGACTTGAAGAAAAATAATTTAATTTAGCACTGACTAAAATAGATTTGGGACCTGAAAGACAAAGATGAACATTAAAATAACAGCTTTCCAAATATCCTCCCAAATCTTCCAAGATCAACTTCTCTTTATTCTGCATGACTCTGCCTCTACCCAGAGGTGCAGGGGGACCTGGGGGACTACAGTCAACCTACAGTAGTTTTTCTCTGTTCCTTTTTAGATGCCATGGTTTAAACCCAGACCACAACTAATACACACAGAGCCACTTGCTCAGTCTTCCACCTCATGGGATGGGAGAGAGAATCAGAAACATAAAAGTGAGAAAACTAGTGGGTTGAAATAAGGACAGTTTAATATGATAAGCAAAAGCTGTGCATGCAAGCTAAGCAAAACAAGAAATTCATTTCCCACTTGCCATCACCAGTCAGGTTTTTAGCCATCTTCTGTAAAGCCTGGCTCCATTGTGTGTAACAATGATTTGGGAATAAAACACCATCACTCTGAACATTCATCTATACTCTTCCTTTTCCTCCTTCCCCTAGCTTTACATGCTGAACATGATGCAATATGATGTGTGTTATTCCAGGGGTCAGTTTGGGTCAGCTGTTCCAGCTATGTCATCTCTCAATTTTTTTTGCATTCTCAGTCTCCTTGCTGGTGGGGGGGGGAGGGGGGAGTGAGAGGCTGAAAAGGCCCTGATGCTGTGAAAAAATGGCTCAGCAATAACAAAAGTATTTCAATATTATCAACACTGTTTTCAGGGCAAATTCCAAGCCCAGCCTCATGCTAGCTACTGTGAATAAAATTAATTCTACCCCAGGCAAAACCAGAATATTACCTCACACTTTTTCCCTTCTCTGTCATTGTTTTTCCATGGGCCACAGTTCCTTCAAGAATATCCACCCACCTACCCTGCTGTGTCATTCTCTGTGGACTGCAGTGTAGGTATCTGCTTTGTCATGGTCCCCCATGAGCTACAGGGGGACAACCTGCTCCACTGTAGTTTCTTCATGGTCTTCTCCAGTGCCTGAAGCACCTTCTCCTACTACAACTTTGGTGTTTCCTCCGTTGTTTCTCACTCTATTTGTTCTTTCTGATGACATTGTTTAAATGTATTTTCTCAGAGGTGCCACCAGTTTGGCTGAAGTGCTCAGCTGTACCCTGCAAGCCATCTGGAAGCATCTGTGTCCAGTATGGGGCATCCTGGCCTTTACTCAGAGACAAGGCTGTGGACACACACTATCAGCACCTGGTAACTTAAATTCAATAAACTTCTCTAAGTTAACATAGTCTGATAAATACTAGTAAATTTATAGAAGTTTTTAGGCTTCCAGTTCATGTAAAATACAAATTTCTTGAACATTGTCAAGGAAGATGCAAATCAGTTGGATGAAAGTAAATAAAAATACTGCCAGTATCTCTAACCACATAAGTATAAATTACCACATTTCTAAGATGCAGTTTGCATTTTACCCTCCTCTGTAAGCATCTTCCAGCTTAGGAGAGGACACAGAAGCTTGTTATTATAAGGTGCTTTGCCCAGTGTCCCTGTTACTGCTCCTATGAACAGATTGATGTTTTTTGGACTTGACATGAAGCCATATGATATATAATAAAACTAAATCTGAAAAAGTCTTGATCTGGACAAACTTGCTGAAGTGTTCCAGAATCCATTACAAACCAGCCCCTATGACAATTCAACTAGAATTCTAGTGAATTCTAGTGAATTGAAACTAGAGTTTAAAAGACTATTTGTTGAATATTTTGAAATTCTTAAAGCACAACAATGCTGGAAGAAGCACAGCTGATTCTCATAATCATAAATGGAAATAACAGAGGATGGGATGCATAAATTAGAAACTCAGTTGTGTGAATCAGGCTTATTATCTACTTGGAAATCAATACATCCCTAGAAAGGATACTTGGGAAAGCAACAGTTCTGGTGTAACAAGACTGAAATATTCATGAGGTTCCAGGGATTTTCATGCTGCATCTGATTATGATAGATGCAATATTGCTATGTGGGGTTTCAGACAATATTTTTAAGCCTTTTTGCTGCTTGAGTATCTATCTATCTATCTATCATCTATTTCTGACATTGGTATACAACAATACATTGTTGTCGTGTATTCCATTTTGTGTGTGAGGGAAAGAGTAATCCCATCTTTGTAACTGTCTTATGTCAAGCAGAATTCAGCTTTCAGAAGTCAGGAGCAAATCTGACTCAGTAGTAATCACTGAAGATGATAATTTGAAGCCCAGATTGGAAGCAAATAGACATCTCTGTATTAAGTTGAAGCGTAAAGTTCCTGTTTCTATATTCATTGGTATCCATAAATGTAATTTAGTAGTCATATATAACTACACTGACTACCATGAAAACCTCCAAACTAGAAATATTTTAATTCTTACCTACTTTGTTTTATCTTTTGTTTAACTTTGTACAGTGCAGTGTAACATATAAGGCAAGATAAATTTCCTTAGCCAAAAGTAGAGAGAGGAATAACAAATAGCTGTTCTGTACAAAACTAATTGTCCTTAAAAAAAAAACCTGAAAAAAAAAAACCATTTGTTCAGTAGAATGTCTAAACAGTTTTTCTGATATTCCATGTGTGTTCTGGAAGCACAGGTGCTGCAGAAGCAACTGTTGACCTTGTCCTGTGCACACCAAGCAGCTCAGTCTGCAATGTAATTCCTAAACTTGTATTTTGTTTGAAAATTCAGCAGACTCTGAACTGGTCAAGTTTTGATAAATCCCTATATTTCATCTTAGATAGTGTGTACACCACAGGTGTGGAAATGAAACAACATCCCCCTGGTTAGCCTGGAGACATCTGGAAAGTAAACAACACTTGAAAAGTAATAAATAATTAAGTCTGCAATTCTCTTCCAATTTCTCTGTTTTGTACTTCATGGAAGAGTCCTTAATACTGTTTTGCTATAATTTTCTCTGACTTACACACCAAAATATTATCTCTTGGGTCCATATGTTCTCCTATTTCAAACTCCATTCCCCAGTCCATGGCCAGTTAAAAACCTCCATCTTGAAAACCAACTGTATTGCCAGCTCCTTTTTGTTTATATGCAAATAGGTGTTGAATAAATTATATTCATTTTTTATGTTATTCTAAACTATCAGGGGCCTTGTTAAATGTGGGTTCAGGAGGTGGAAAAACAGGAAAGAAGCCAGCAATGAAAGGCTGGTGAGCTTGCTTTTATTGCTGCTTCACAACTGGTTCCGGCTTCTCCTTCTGTTTCCTTGGAAACAGTTACTGGGCAAGCAAAAACAAGGTAAAGGTTTTAAAATATTGACTTTAAAATCTGCTGCCTATACTGTTTCTGTTGGATCCTGCTCTACTGAACAAGAGTGGAAATACTTAGCAAACCACCATTGTATGCTAACATGCCTATTGCTACTGCAGCACGGGTACGTTGGTGCATCCTTTAGCCTTGTTTGCTTATATCTTTCTAAACCACAACTGTATTATTAAAAAGAGAGAAAGAAAAGCACATGGGAAAATAGGAAAAGCCAACGTTGGAGTGCAAGACCTCTCTATCAGATTCAGCTGCTGTATGAGCAGCATAATTGCCACTGTAGAAGAATTGCCCAGAGGCACTTGGAGGCGCTAGTTTCTGACGCACTGAACCGAACAATGTTTCAATTGTATCTTTAGCAGAAACAGCACAACAAAGCCGGAAACCCCCAAAACTTGTTTGCCTGTAACATAAGAAAACAGATCCTTAAAATATGCTCTTTAAAAGACTAGATACACTTCTTTCATGTGAGATCAATGTGATTGGAGGATGATAAATGCCTTAGTATTTCAATTATGTTATTGAAATATGTATGATTATCTGAAACTTATCTGAACCTTGATTCAACTCCAGCTCTAACTGGAGAACCTGCAATAAACAAAATTTTTAGCATTTTTGGTTTTGATGCCCATCAGAAATACTGAAACGAGATTTTTTTAAAAAATAGTTTAAGTCCTCGCCAGAGCTAAAACCACATTCTACCCAAAAAGGGTAAATTTAGTTTAATTATATTAACATATTAAATATATTTCTATGATAAAACATGAACAAGTTGAATACTAATGGTTGGGGAAGCTGATTTTATTTTTGGAAGTGTAAACTTGTATGTGCCTGTCAACTTATAGAAGTTGACAGATATCCATCTTATTGATCTTTCATTTAAGATTATTTTTTAGAAGGACGTAAAGGAGAATCACTTGTTGCTTTACAGCAAGTAAGGTTGGAATCTCGAGGGCAATGCTTGACAGTGGAGGACAGCCTTTGTTGTTTAAGCTGTGTTAGTGGAGAGTGTAAACTCTGAAAAGTACTGATTTTTACCTACAGCATAAGTTGCTGCTACATAAGTGTACAGCATGTTTACCTTCCAGAGAGAATTGCTCAGGCGAAGAACAACAGGAAACAGGAAGAGCTCCTCCTCTGACTTCTGTGCTTCAGTTCTTTCTAGGTGACTTTTATCATGGTGTATCCATTTGGAATTTTTTTTGCATACAATTGTCCATAATTTTTTTTTCAGGTTTATGTTTTGATTTTGATTTTGTCTTACTTTACAATAATTTCACAGTGCTAAAAATCACCAGCTGCATAGTAAATCAGTCTAATCTATCAATTTCAATGGTCCTTAGTGAGTGAGAGGACTCTAGTGCTTTAACGGGGCTTCTGGTTGAAAGAGGGGACACAGTAGAAGATCTTTCATTGAAACACATGATAGTGTAAGAGGTATATGAGACTGTAAAACAAAAATATGTTCATGAAATGCAAGTTAAGAAGCTTATCTGACTATCTTTTGGTCCTTTCCCATCTCACTTTGGTACTAACATTACTACTTCAGAAAATTCAAGCCCTCATGAGGGGCTGAATATCATTCTTTAAAGAAAATGTGTAAACAATTACTAAAGCATGCTACATTCTGTAACTTTGACTATATTTAGGTTTTCTTATATGCAATACAGTAAAGTGTAATAGTTTATTTCTTTCATCTTTATCATTTTCCCTCTTCCTCTGCTTTTCTGAATATCTGTCTTAAAAAGAAATAAATGAGCCTGAGTTTTCTAGTCTCAAAATGGTCCTTTGATCATGAATATTATTCCTTTAGTCATCTGTCACCGATATCAGTTTCTGTTTTCATCAGACTACAAAGGGGAAAAATAGAAAAGAACACGCATGAAAGGTAATATTGACAGAAAATTTTAGAACTCCTTCTGACAGTGGGATTTTTAATAAAAAATTCAAAAAAATATTTTGGGATCAAAACACCAAGGTGCTTAGGACTGTCTGACAAAGCTTAGATATATTTTTGTCTTCTGTTGCAGAAATAATTCTGCATTCTTAAGGACAATTTCTTTATATATTTCAGATCTTAACTTCCATATCCAGAAGGAACATGAAAATAATGTGCTGGATTTACCACAATGTTCTGGAGGTTAACTTTACGTTGTCTATGAAGTCTTCTTGAATCCGTGTTCTTGTTTCCACTGTTAACCTGCTCTGTTCCTCTTCTGAAAGAATTCCTCTTTATTCTTTAGGCCAAAAAGTTAAATTACCTGGGCTTACCTTTCCTGATTTTTTTTGACTCTCAGTATTAAATACACTGCTTCATGGTATTTCTATTCACAGACCCATATTTTAAGGACTATTAAAATAGATCTTGGTTCAAAAATGAGGCATTTGGGTTTGAACTCCTTTTTTTTTTCCTTAGAAAGTAGATCACTGCGCTAGAAATCATATTTGTCCAATGATAAAAAACATTTTTTAAAATTAATACCAAACTGAGAGCACCTAAGACCATAAACACTTCAAATGGGAAAAAACAGCATTCAGAACTAATGGAGACAGCTACAATATCCAAATGGAAGGGCAATGATATAGTTCTTTTGAAATGAATGGATTTATAGCATGAAACAAATGTCTTCCATTTCTATTATTCTTGTGGATGTAAAAGCATTAATCAAGTGTTTTATAGCTTTGGGCACAACCACTGTGTTAATGTTCTGCCTAAGACCTGAAAGATTTATTGATATCACACAAGCTGCAGATCTGGGCATGTTTACCTGATCTAAAATTAACTTCAGAAGTAAAGGATAATTAACTAAATAGCACTGAGGCATAGTAGTTAAAGTACACTTGTCATATTCAATGCAAATTCTAAAAACAACAAATGGATACTTGTCAAAACTTGCCATTTGTATGCTATTGCATGATGATAAAATGCATGGTGCTTTAGGTGCCCCTTGTCAACAGGATATAATTAACTGTGGCTACATTTAGACAGTGTTTTTGCTGAGAAGATCAACAGCTCTGATTCTCTCTGCAGGGAGTGTGTTTGTTTAGAAAGGTTCTTAGCTTTTCTGGAACTCTGTCATCTGGTTCTCTCCAGGGGTTTCGAAGCAATCATCCCACTATTCCAAGACCTAGTAACAAACCCCAAACATAACAAACCAAAAATTAACACCTGCACAAACTCACTGAAATATATTTGGGGTTTTCTACTCGTAAAAGCATCTTCTGTTTAATGCAGTTTAATCTCAGGCTTTGTTTACTGATTACCACTCTCTAGTTCATGATGAAGCAAAATTTATAATCTCTTTGCAAGAGTATTTTATGTTTAGGTGAAATCCAACTAGGGAGAAAAAGCTGGGTTTTTTTCTTCATTCTGTCAGTACTGATTTTGCATAGGGAATAATAAAATTCTCACGTACCTCAATACAGTATGTTTAATGATTATTAAGAAATCTGCCAACTAAAGGCATACCTAGATTTGAGGCTTTGCAGGTTTGTAATGAGAAACCAAATCTTAGTGAGTGTAATGCTGCTTTAGACACTGAACCTCAATATACAGTAAGATCTGTTTTTCTTATGGAACTCAAGGTGACACATTTTATCACATTTAACACATCCCACTGTTTTCAACAGCCCAAAAGTCAGCCTCAAAGTGAAATTAGTGTGTGCTATAGCTTCACTCTTTAACTCATATAAAACACCCTTTATTTTTCAGGTTTCCCATCAGTGAATGAGAATTTCCCTTGGGAGAAGGGTAAAGGAGTTCATTATTTTAAAAGGCTAACTGAATACTCAAGGCTTGTTTCCCCATGCTGCCATGATAGTTGTGAGCAACATCTACTCTCTGTAGAGAGTACTTTAGGGCATTTATTTAATGTAAAATAGTTTGAACAGACCCTCCAAATCTTGTATATCTGCATTATCTCTGAAGTAGAATTTTTAAAGCTCTGTGAAGCCATAACGATTAAATTCCATTAATCATTCTGCTTTATCCGCTTAAGGAAAAAAAACCAAAGGAAACACCTCATATTTTAGATGTTGAATATTATTTTCAGATTCTTAATTAATGAACAAAACATTTGTACAATCCAAGTATATACCATGTGCTCCACTGATGTTTTTGTAAAAGGCTTGTAAACATATTTTACGAAGCTATTCTGCAATTTTATTTCTTTAAATCACTGCTTTGCAAATGTCTGGTTTTTTTCTATTGTTATCGTGAAGTAGCACTAGAATTCAAAGCAATTTTTTTTCTACACTCAAAAAATAATTGCCTTGGCTCCTTCCATAAGAGCCTCTGTAAATGTCACAATCCTTCCTCCTCAGCATATTCTCATCAAAAATCTTCAAGAGAACAGACTTCCATTTAACCAGAGGAGCCAAAGACACATACAATAGGCTTTTGGAGAACTATTTTTTATTCTTGTAAGATTATAATAGCTTCCCAGCAGAAATTTTATTTATTAACAGGGAATGTTGTCAATTGCCGTTTGCAAGTAACCATCCCAGCAACTTGCTCTCAAGAGAATATACCTTCCACCCAAAGCTACCGAGAATAGCTACATGTGTCACCAGTTTTATAGGTTCATTGTGCTCTATATGAATGCTAAGGAGCTACCAATGAGTTTGAATAGTTTTCACCATGTTGCTATTGTTACTTATTTTTTCTGAAGGAGTTGCATTTTTATCTTGCAACTGTCTTAATGTTATATAATAACGCAATTTTTTAAAAATCAGTGTTATTTTCATATTAAGAAACAGGGAAAAATTGTATTTAATGGTTTTGGAGTTATAATGAGAATTATTAAAATAGTTTTTTTGCTTTTATATTTATTTGCTTTCCTAATTCTGCATCACAGTGATAACAAAATGGCAGAATTAAATTATGCAATTTTTCCATCAGCATCTCCTTTGTTGGTGTTTAATAACTCAAAGCACTTACTTCTTCCAGCACATCATACTAACCTGCCTATTTTGTCTCCAAAATGTGAAGAAGGAAGCAAAAGGAAATATGAGGACAGTGATATTTAACTAGAGAAGGTCAAACTATATGGCCTCAACAAGTCAATGTTGTGTCAATGTTGCTCACAATTTATTTCTGTAAGACCATGAATTTTTGTGCTAAAAGTATTATTTTGATCATCATACTTAAAACATCAACCTCCTGTGTGTGATCTTGGGGTGCTGTTTTAATATTTTGAAAGACTGCTCTTATGCACTGACTTGATTTTTCCATTTAAGTCTCTTAATACTAAAATATGAATGCTGCTGGGTTTTGTTCTGTTAGAACAAAAGAATGACTCACAAAAGCAATACATCATTAAAGGAGAGATTTATAGGGAAAGTGATGTTACTTGAAAGAATTGTGTACTTACTAAATGTAGTTCTATAGCATTTATCTTGTTTCATAATTATTTTTTTCATATCCTATATATATATACAGATACATAGTCCACTTCATATATCAATGTGTATGTTGACACAACCTCTGTTTCTTTTTCTGTAGGTCCCAGTCTAGAATATTTATAAAAAATAGGTTTAGTTGCAGAGCTAATGAGGTAAGGGTTAAAAAATGTGAAAGGAAGAAATTTTGGCATTTTCTTTTTTGTGGCTGAGAGAATACTTTTCAGTGACTTCTGCTGATTAAAAGAAGTTTCAGCAAACTAGAAATCTTTCATTCAATATTAGTTTTCTCTCTGTAAGGTTTCTGCATGGAGTATTTAATATAAAACAAAACAAAACTAAATAAAACAAAACAAACTCTAGTGGTGATAGATACTTTTCAGAATTTGTCATCTTTCCTTGAATGTATTAAATAAATTATTATTATTATTATTATAATAAAACATCTAATAAGCATTTTCTAGATATCCATACAGTTTTCCAACTTCTCATTTTAATTTTATTAATTACTATTTTTTTATTAGCTACGTTTAATTTTATTAACTACTACTTAATTTTATAAACTACTATTTATTGACTATCACTGATACTTTAGAAGTCAACGGAAAAATTACACTTGAAATTTAATTGCACTGTAGTTACAAATAGTTTTGGATTGGTTCCATAGTATTTTTGGACTATTACTTAGAACAGGTTTTTCTCTCAAATATATTAAACTTTTTTCAGAAATCAATGTCAACATTAAACAGTAACAATATAAAAAAATTAATAGAACTTTTCAAGAAAAGAACTGAACAGGTGCAAACAAGAATTTTGTCATAGTTTATTCTTTGTTAACATCTTTGCAGATAAAATATAATAATTGTTTTGTTTCTTGGCTTGTTGGAAGTTCTTGCGAACTTCTCAGTCTCCACTCTCATGCTGAAGTAGGTTTAAAGCTGTTATGAGAGCATAGAGAAGAAGAAATGAAAATGTTCTGTTCTTGAGCTTGATAGACAGTAACAGATATGGTGAGCTGAGTGCTATACTGCATCATCCCTGTTTTTAAAATTCTCCTCAGTAATGCTTTGAGACATTTTTCAAAGAGCAGTAGTCCTGCCTCAACCATGCTCATTTCCTGTCAAGCACCTGCAGATCACAAATGAACACAAAAGACAGCATTCCACCCAGAGGAGTTTTTCACCTTGGAATGGACTTACCCTAGCGACATGTTACTGAAAGATCACAATTTCCTGTGTTTTCTGGGAAATGAACAAAAGTCAGTGATCACAGAAACAAGTCAGACTTATGCCCTTGAACAAAGCAAATTGAGATAATTCTGTCTATGTGAGAGTATTTGTGATTTATTTAATTTTCCTATTTTATTTTCTTATTTCTTTTTTTATTTTGTTTATTCAGAAATTGGGTTGGAAGAATGGGAACCAGTTGTGCAGCACTTAACATGGCTACTTCTTGTTCTAGGCATACCAGAGAAAAACTAGTGCTGTGTGTGTAGCCCTGAGTTGCATATTAGCACTTTCATGGATTTTATGGTTGGGTGGCTAATGCAATCACTCTTGAATACATTTCGGTTGGAATCAGTCAGGATAGCTACTGTTTAAATTATTTAAGCTATCCCATTTCTTTTTGACTGAAATAGATTAGAGGATAATTGCATGCACACCTCATATAATATTTGAGGACATGTGTAGAAATTTTTCATTTAGAAAAGCTAGAAACAGAGGAGAACTTGGGTACACTGTGATAAAAACTAAGAAAGTAGTTTGTTCTTCATCTCCATAGTGATCTAGTCTTTTGTAGGATGGAGGCTAATAGGAAAAGGAAAGTAGAGGAAGAACACTACAATTATGAGATTAAAACTTGCACAGATATGTAAAATTGAATGAACATTTTATGTACATTTAACTTTCCAACAATGCATGTGTCACAGTTTGGCAAATATTAATGTGTTTCTGCTTACTTAAACTAACCATTTTCAGGTTTGATATGATTTACCCCTGTGTCACATGAAAATTGAGTGCTTAACTACAGAAGAGAACAAGAGAAGAGATACCCAATAAGTAAAAAAGACAGGCCCCAGATATTAGCAAGCCTGCTCTAATTAAAATGAAACTAAAACAACAATAAAAGACCCCAACCCAAGCCACTGACAAGCCAAAAAAACACTAAACAGTTTGAAGGGTGATCTTATAGTTATGGTTAAAGTATAAATCAGCATACACATTCTGCAGAATGTGATCTTTCTACAGAAGAGAGCAGACCTAATCATAAAATTTCTCCTGAATTCATTCCAGACAAAACAACCAAGACTAGCTAAAGTATTTAAGTTATATTGTTTCATTTTGTCCATTAGCTCATTCATATTACAGCATTCTTAAAAAAAAAAATAATAAAATTGCTGTGTGTCATTTGTTAGGTGAAATGTTTGCTTCCAACACAAATCTTTTTCCATGGTGTTCTTCATATCACAGATGTGGATGATAATAAAATGGGTCTGTTTCGTACATCTGTGTATCAAAGAAAAGGAAATGCTTCAAGCTCTAAGCTTTAGTAAGTTGAAAAAAAGTAAATTTAATGGAAAAATCCATTGGATGTACAGGATAATCTGCTACTGTGACTATCGTTAGATTATTCCTAGAAGCAGTTCTGTATTATTGTGGGTATTCTGTGGTTTTCTGTGTGCTTTGTTTGTCTGATGTTTGTTTATTTTTAAATAGTCAAATAGTAACATTTAAATAGGTATGATTTTATGGTTAAATCTCAGATATAATCCCAAATATTCATGTTAATTTTTTTTATTTGCTTGACTTTATGGAACAATTTTCTGACTAACTGAGACACCAGTTAACACAAAAGTCTGTCTCTTCTCTCTTCATCATTGTTGTAAGATCCTTTACTACATTAGGTCAATTATTTCCTCTTTTTCCCCCCCTTGAAATAAAATATAGCCTGTAGTAAAATTATCAGAAGTATACTTATTTCTTTCTACAGTGCAATTAGGCAACAAATGATATTTAAGACACTAATATAGAAGAAAACAATTAAAATTAAAACAAAATTTTGGTAGCAAATGAAAGCATCTGCATTTTCTACATATTAATTTTCTGAAAAACTTTTAATTCTTATGTTCTTCAGGTATTTTTTCCTGTGTACGTTGAATAGGCTTTCTTATCTTCCTGGGCATTATAAATGGGATCATGATCTATCCCCTGAACAATATTGTGTTTTTCACACTGTGCATGAAATATTTATCTGTATGACCTTAGTGTGTGTTTTGGTGATGTTCCAGTTCAGCTTTTTTAGCTTACACAATGATATTTCTCTTTTGCTATACTTTTGAATTGCACTTTATAACAAAAGGAGACTTAACACATCATTTATTCATCCTCTTCAACAGCGTCTCAGAAGTACAGAATTTCATTTGACTATGTATTGACTTCCTATGTATTTATTTGTTTGTATATAGATTTTTATCTTTATTTCTTCTATATAAAATGTTTTAAATATATATCTTAATTATTAGTATTGTTAGTTGCAATTTTTGAGCAAAAGCCTAGAATATTTATTCTGGACAACCCCTAAAAACAAGTGAAAATAAGATGAAATCAGAGACATACAGATATTGTGGAAAAGACCAATAATTATCTATTACAGTATGGAAACATTTATGTTTCTATGGAAACATGAATGTTTCCATATATTTGTATATTTCTACATTTTCCTTTCTTAAGTTTCTATCATTGGTCCAATTTCATCCACAGGGAATCCCTTAATGATTGTCACTGTTACCTCTGCTGAAGTAGTGTTAAAGCCTAAGTGTTTTGCAATTGTAAGCAATGAAAATTTTTGTACCTTATATTACATGGAAAAAAAAAATAAAGAAGGAAGAGTTTAAAGAAATTTTCCCTCCTGTCATTTATAGGTACTCGCAGTAGTTTGCGCTCCACTTCTTTTCATTTCCCTGTGTTTTTTTGAAACACTATACTAGCCATTTAAGATGAAATTTGTCTTACTGCCTTAAAAAGGGTAGCTGGCCATGGTCATACATCAACACAGACCAGGTTACTTCCCTCTCCCGTGGGGTGAGGAGATAGTAGAAAGCATCTGAGAAGTCTTATGGATTGAGATAAAGTAGTTAAATAAGTGAGGCTAAAACTGTGCACAGAAGCAAAGCAAAATGCTATTAATTCACTACTTCACATCAGCAGACAGGTGATTAGCCAACTCTGGAGAGCAGGACCTCAGCACATGAAATGGTTATTTGTGAACACAAGTACCATAACTACAAACATCTCCTTTTTCTCCTCTTTCCCTTTTATTGCTAAGGAAGACACCATATGATACGGAATATTCTCTTGTTCAGTTAGGGTCAGCTGTCCTGCTGAATCTCCTCCCAGTTTCTAGTGCACCCCCAGCCTTATTACCTGCTGGGTAGGACAAAGGTGGAGGCAAAGCCATGATGCTGTAAAAGCAGGATTCAGTAATAGCCAAAATACTGGTACCTTGTTCTAGCCACACATCCACACAGGACTGTACATATGCCTATGAAGGCAATCAGCTTCCAGTCAGACCCAGTAAGATGTGTAAATGCGTTACTGGAGCTTTACTAAAGATGGTAATGGTAAACAGTGTTACAACCTAAAATCATATTTTTGTCCTCATGTCAGGTAGTCCTCCAAAACAGAATAAAAAACAAATGAAACTTCATAGAGAATAAGAAATTTCACCACTGGACACATTCTCTTTTCTTCTGCATTTAAATATGATATACAACTTGCTGGCTAGGCTTTCTATAAATACTTCCATTCATTAAAATAGACAATGTGATATTTTTCACGTTGCTTAGGAATTATGGATTCCAAAAAAATTGAAAAGCAATCAGTAGAAAATTTACACTGAGAAATCAGGGCAAACTCTACAACTACTGTATTTTCAATGAGATACACTTGGCATATCCTCTGCAAGGTTTTCAGTTTGACTAATAAGCTCAGAATTTCACTTGTAACAGAACAACTAAATGGTATGCAAAAATTTATGCTTAGCCCTTATGCAGGTATCGAGGGAAGTTCTGCAAAATACAAACAAGTATTATGAGATTTAGATGTGGCCCAGTTTAACAAACTCCAACATACTAATTTAAGCACTCTGAAAAGAGCATGACAAACAATTCCATGTAATTTCTATTTAAAATTCATACTTGGCAGAATTTCCCTCCTCAGATCATCACACATGACTGGAAGCAAAAGTCCTGCTTCTTCCTCTCTGGAATGCTTAGGAGGAACTCAAAGTGATAAAACTAGTGAAATAAATCAAGTACAAACCAGGAAATAAAAGTGGTTGTCATTAAAGGGAAAAAGTATTAATGGGTAATTTATGGCACTTAATCTTGTGTCAGCATTGTCTTCTACCTCAAACAGATTTTTGCCTCTGTGATATTATTCCAAGTACCTTTCTAATACTGAACAGTCATATACTATTGGAGTTTTCATTTTTCTGGACTGAACAAGCCAGTTTTTAACACCTTCCGTTATACAAAAGGCTGTCCATGGTTTTGACCATGGTAGTAGCCTTTATCCCCATTTGTTTAAGTCTTGGTTAATCTTCCTATCAGAAACAATCATGTAGTGTTCCAGATGAGGTCTTCCTAAATCCTCATGAAATACTAGTAGCTTTTGACCATCTCTACTGAGAATAATTTATGGCTTGCACATCTGATAGGCATTTCTTTCTTTTCCATAGTCACACCAGTCATCTTCTAGTCATAGTAGACAGAGGATTTTCTTTTGCTAATTATCTTTGTCATGATCAACCCCTTCAGCTGATGATCAACCCTCAATCAGTTGAGTTTTAAGTTACTAAGGGAAAGGAAAAATTCAGAAAAATTATTAATTTTATGTCAAATCTTAGTAAGGAATCCAAGTCCTACCACTTCATCAGCATTCCTTTTGTTTTTTTACTTCCCTATAGAATCACAGTCTTTGGGTTATGAATCTGTATATACATGATAATAAGTAATATCAGGAAGTATCTACAAAAGGTGGTTCCAGGAGTCTGTTCTCCAAGAATAAACAGTAGGATGTAAAGAATTTTTTTAGTTTAAAAATCATATATACATATTTTGTATTTATAACCTAGTCATCATGTATATGAATAGTGTACTATGCATTTCATATATATGTCTGTGTACATAACTGTTAGTATTCATGTGCATCATTACATATAACCAATCCTTAATTTTACATTAAAAGTACTTTTTTCTCCACAGAAACAAAAAAAAAGAAATAAAATTAAATCCCTTTACATACTTTCTCTCTAAAAACACACTAAGAAAGAGAAATGAATGATTGTAGGAAATGTAGTAACATTTACTAGCTCAAAATGTAAGAGACTAAGGGCAAGATGTGTACAAACTTGAAGCTTAGAAGTAGGAAGAAACTTCCATGGTTTTGCTTTACCTTCTTCATTACCAGAGAGAGGTGATTATAAAACACAGGAACACAGGTATTGCACTGATCAGTCATCCAGCAGACATGAATGCAGTGATTTTAGGTTTTCATCCCTTCATTTTAGTCCTTTATAGTTAAAACCTAAACCCTAAATCCTGGTTATATTTTAAAGCATGATGTTGAGACATGAGGTTTAACTACATAACTTGCTATCTTGTTTTTCAGTATTAACCTAAATAACAAGCAGTTCCATTGAAAAGTGAAATCTTTTTAACCTGTATATTAGTCCTTCATGACTATGGCAATGGACCAATTTCTATTTTTCAATTTCCAGTATTACTAAGACCTTGTTGACCTTTTGCAGAGTAAGCACTTTTTCTCTACACAGTGGAAAGAATAGTCAGAGGAGTTGGAGGAGTTCCCAAATAGTAAGTTGAAAGGGATATAACTTTTTTTATGGCTTTATCCAAAAGATCAACGAGGCAATCTGCATTCCTGCTGTAGCTGTGATGTAAGTAGGCCACAAAGCCAGCTGAGATTGGGTTATTTCTGCCTCATCAGTTAGCATCTTTGAATGAGAAGGCAGATATGATTTATGGTGGAACAGAGGCTGACAGAGCCCAGCTGGAAATGCTCATATTATGGTAGCTGAAATGCAAAAAATTGGGTTATTGTTGAAAAGTAAAATATAATCTAGGTCATATAAACGAAGATGAGTAATTCAGTCTCATAAAACTGACAGGCAAGAGCCCTAAAACAATGTTTGTATGTTCTGTCTTTGATTAGCTATGCCACTGATACATTTTTACTATAAAAGTATTCTCCCTTACCTCTCCTATCTGCACAAACTAAACTCAACTGCAAACAAGAATCTGTTGCTGCCTGAAGGTGATGATCTATGATAAACAAATTAGCAGTCTATCCCAGGTGAGGATGGACTGACATCTGAACACATAATCTTCACTGCTGGTATTTATTGTCAAGCTTGTTGACAAAATCAGCAAACAGAACATTTCTATTATTCTAACATTTAGTACACAACATTTCTACAAAAAAAAAAAATCATTCAGATCTAATGGTAAAAAAAGTGTTTAAAAAAATCCTATTGCTTTTCCATAGACAGTAAAAATTAATCATGGTGATTGCATGCATTTATGTTTTCTCTTTGATTTGTTTGTTTGGGGGTTTTGAGAGGGATTTCGGATGTGGGTTTTTGGCTTAATTTTTACCATTACTCAGTTTCTTTTAAGCAGAAAAATGAAACTACTGAACTTCTGGCTAAAAAGTAAAATATCTCATGTACTCCCATCAGAACCAGAGTTGAATTTTGTGCACTGGATATATTTGCAATGCATCTTTGAAGTCTGAGAACATTTTGGTCTCCAATCTGCTATTTACCCCGTTACCTTTTTGCATGTATGCTCTAGTGCCTTCTCTCTTGGTTGATCACCCTCTTGTGAATGTCCTGGGTGTACAGAAGCTTTGGTATGTTAACCTCAGTCTCCCTGGTGAGACTATATAAAGCTTCTCCCCTCCTTCATTCTTTAAGATACTGACAAAAAAAGACTTGGGTAGAAGAGCAGATGCTGACATTATCTGTGTATTGACTGTTTGAAACCAAGTTTCTGTTTGTAGTATAGATCAAGTAATTTGAACCAAGCAGAAATTATGAGAGCGTATGGCCCAAGAGGCTCCAGAAGCTAAAAAGGTGCTAAAATGGCAGCAATTGCAGTACCAGTTACCCTGAGATGACAGAGACTATTGCAATCCTGAATATACCATAACCCAGTCCCAATGGCTGAGGAGAGGGAGAACACTTATACTGAGAATTCTCTCTCGCCTGGTGCTTCTGGATCTATGTTGGAAGAGTGGACTTGTGAATTTCCTTTTTTTTTTCCCATCTGAAGAAAATGTAGGTCTTTGCCTTGCAAATGTGTGCTGGATGGTAAGAGGAAAGGACTATAAAAGCATATTGGAGAAAAGTTAAAGCCTTGAACAACTGAAGATGACTACAGTAAAAGTATTACTGACTGAATAATAAAAAATACGATTGAAGAGGGAGGGGAAAGTGAGGTTTGAGTTAAAAACATATAATTCTGTTTCATAAACCGCAAGCTGCAGAGAATTTATCCTTTTCCTTGTAACAAGCAAGAAATCTGCATGGTTACAGTTTCAGAACTCTCATTTCAGGTTTAAAACTGAATTTTAAATGTGTATGCTGAAGTCTCCTATGGATGCTGGGTGAAAACTCCACTAGCTCTTTTTGATCTCTTGTAGCACAGAAAGATGTCATCATATCCCTTGCATAGCATTACCATACCTCTAGCTTGCCTTCCTTAAATCTTGCTTCTTCCTGACATACTGATATCTTATTCTATTTGTGTTCCATTTTTAAATCTTGTATCAGTATTTCATAGTACCTACATTTACTTACAAATGCTTTTATTTTTAGTTTCATCATAAGATATCCTAATTTTAAAGGGTTTTGTTTGTTTTTGTTTATTTCTCTGTACTTTACTTTTCTGAAACCTGAATCTTTCTTGCCCATGTTCCCTCCTTTCTTCTTACTGTTCCTCTATTCCTTTTTTTCTGCTAATCATATCCTCATAAGCCTCTTTGCTATCTGAGTTGTGGTCATTATTTTTCTTAGATTCTTCAGTCTCATAAAACTGACAGGCAAGAGCCCTAAAACAATGTTTGTATGTTCTGTCTTTGATTAGCTATGCCATTAATACATTTTACCATAAAAGTATTCTCCCTTACCTATCCTATCCTTCCCATCCTTCTAATTTCATAGTTAAAGAAAGTTACAAAGAGGATATTTCAATATGGAAAGGTTAATTATTAAAATTAAAAAAAAAAAAAAAAAGAAAGAAACTGAGAAAGTTTTTTTTTTATATCTTCAAAATTTAAAAATCTTATCTTATAAAATTTACCACATTAGAGAGTGGTAAATTACCATTACCTTAAGAAAGGTAAATGCACCTTTCTTAAAAAAAAAAAAAAAAAAAAAATAAATGTTTTACCAAT
>VWZS01004219.1:1970195-2033719 GCA_013397075.1 Rhabdornis inornatus
AAAAAAAAAAAAAAAAAAATCACAGTTTTTATTCTCTAGATTTTCACTATTTTCTAGGTGCTATTCCACCGAGAAGTGGATACATCATGATCACAAGGGTAGGTTGGCCGGCATTGTGTGCTGTTTGTGGTACTAAGGTTTTGGGGATGCAGCTATGGTTGCCACAAGAGAAAAGGGAGATAAATTCTCTTTATCCTACAATATCTTGCAACCAGCTTCAATATGTAATAAAATGACTAAAAATATACAAACATGAAGAGTGAAATGAACTTGAATGAATTAGCCATGGATTTGATCTAGAAAGGAATGCTATATGTTTAGCTGTACATAAGGTTTTATGTACAGCACATAGCTGAAAAAAAGCCCCAAGAGCAAACCAAACTAACCCAACACCTGGTAGGTAGTGATGGTAGAGAGAGAAAGCTGAAAAGGCCACCACTAAAGAGTGTTTCAAGTATTCAAATTCTGTTGGTTTCAGGTTCTGAAAGGCAAAGGTATTCCCTAGAGAGGCTCACCAGGGGGTCCTCAGTACAAATCCTGGCAATTTTTTTCTTTGTGTAGCAGAATAAAAGAAGGATGGGAGCACCTTATAATTATAAAGATTCTCTGTATGAAATAAGGGGTTGCTGAACAGATTAAGCAGGCAAAGGCATGTTGCAGTAGTTTCAGATTTCTCAGAAGCAGAAAAGCAGGGCCATGTGGGATTGAATCTAAAACTGAATGCAAAGACTGGGGTTATATTTATGTAATCATGTGACTAGCTCTTTTAACCAAATACAGCTTTTGATTAGTCCGTCAAATCATTCTGATCCATATCATGCTAACTAGACTTATTTGCCTCTTCTGGTACATTATTCTTCCCCAGGATACTATATTAATCTTTGATTTTCACTAAGTGATCTAAAATAACAAACGTTATTTAAGAAGAATAAATGTTCTAAGAAGAAGCATTTAAAATATCCAGAATGTGAAGGAAACAAGACCAAACCAAAAACCAAACAACAAACAAACAAACAAACAAACAAACAAACCCCCCACCTTCAGATACTATTCAAATCATCAAAATTGCAGATAGTTCACAAAATTTAAATGTTCAAAAATGGCCATTGAACTGTGGAAAAATCTTTTTTGTACTGTACATTTTAGGAAAAGCTGGGCAATTTTAAGAAAGAGCATATTGGAGGGGAAGTTAAAAGCCACTCTCTAGCTGTGTCTCTAACTCTTCCAAATCCAGGGGTAAAATAACATTTTACCAATTTCAAGGATTATAAATATGTTGTGGCTCAGTTGTGAATACCATTGGTAAACTATATTTTAGGTTTGATTTCTCCTGCATTTTGTATCTTGATTTAACTCATGGAAATATCTTAAAACTATAAATGTTATATCAACCTTTTCATTTCTGTACATCTTGAGTTTTACCATTCTGAAGTTAATTTTAATGGAAAATTTTGTATTTTCTTCTTTAAAGTCCAATCAGAATTAAAATGGTATTGGATTGAATGGAGAATGGGATAGAACATAGCTGTTCTGCTTGAAAACTTTTGAAAAGGATGTGCAATGGTCACAAAGACTCACACACTTCAGAGGGATAGGAAATTAAATTCAGTTAAACATACACTGTTAAAGAATTTAATGTTTTAATGCAAATGCTATTTGAAAAACATCACCTTGGTCTTCCAAAGGTAGGCATTTTAAGAGGTGGAAAAGTTGTATCAAACTTTCATTACAGATTGATAGTACATGTCATTGTTGTCACATATGTGTATTACCATCATTGTCTATTTCCAGCCTGTAAGGGCACAAAAATAAAAAAGTAGTCTTTCAGTTTGAAGCCAACACACAAAGCAGTATTTCAGAGCATCATAGAATCATTAATGCATTTGTGAAATGTGAAAACAACTGCTTTGTAGCAACTCAGATGTCTTGTCTGCTGCAGCCTTTTTAGTCTGAATGGCAGCCACATTTGCAAGCTAACAACACTTTTTAAACAGGGATGCACTCATATCTCATGAACATTTTGCTTAGCTTTTTTCATGTTTACAAGTTGTAGAGGCCAACATTAACATGCAGAAATATGTGATCACCTGACTTTGTTTTGAGAGAATGAACTGGTACATAAGGTCAAGATTTATAGCTAAAACAGTGGAATAGATTGCAAAAATGTGCCATTGGAAGGAATTCAATACAAGATACATATTTGTTCCTTAGTGTGTTGAGAGCATAGATCAAATATGTATTTCAAATATGTATTTTATTTCCAATAAATATAAATGTGCATGTATTTATTTTGTATTTTATCTTTATTTCATTAAGGCTAAAGCCTCTGAGTTTTGTAGAAAAAATTGTATGTACGGTAACCACCCCAGTCTGTTGTGAATGACTTCCCATCTGCAAGATGTTCAGTGTTTGAAATGTGTCAATACAGTTCTGGCTGTGCATGAAATCAATGTCCGTCTTTTGCTTTCTCCTAGCTTGCTTTAGCAAGGTGTTGATTAAACTATGATGAGAACTGCTGTTGCAATTAACACTAAATGAGATTTGTTAATTGGCTTCTTTTGAAGCAAACTAAGGTTTTTCTTGTGGTACCCTCTGTGCTTCTTGTGAATTGATCTATGGAGTAAGAGTATTGAAAATTGACTGTGGAGGTCGTGACATTTCAAAATTCAATCTAATTATGACAATTACAGCTGGCATTAAAATTTAAATAAATGAAAATTAAAATATATAAAAAATGGCACTTGAGCCAATGATTAGCCAAAACATCATTTGTATAGTATGTTTACTTTTTTATTATTTAGATTTATTAAAATTAGCATATGGCTTTAAGAAAAACAGACAATCAAACAAGGAAAAGCAAAAAACACAGCAGTTCACGTGGATGCACATCTCAAGCTTGTCCAGATTTCTCTGGAGCTCTCAATGGCATCCCCTCCTTCTGTTGTGTTAACTGCACCACTCAGCTCCATGTTATCTGCAAATTTCCTGACGTGGCACTTGACCTCTCTATGTCATTGATAAAGATATTCAAGAGCAGAGTCCCAAGACAAAGCCCTGAGGAAAACCACTTTTTACCAGTCTGCACTTGGACACAGAGTCACTGACCACCACTCTCTAGCTGCCTCCAGACAGCCAATTCCTTCTTCAACAGCTCTCCCACACTTCAAATCAATGTCTCTTCAATTTGGAGATAAGGATGCAACGCGGGACTGTGTGTATTGAAGACCTTACAGAAATCGAGTTAGGTGACATCAGTCTTACCTTGGCAACTATTGCAGTCACTCTGTCATGGAAGGCCACCAGATTGGTCAGAAGAAAACTTGCTGACTGCGTCAGAACACCTCCTTGTCTTTTATGTGTCTTAGCATATCTTCTAGGAGGATCTGCTCTGTCATCTTCCCAGTCAGAGGTGAGGCTTACCTCTCTGTAGTTCCCAAGGTGTTCTCAAGGAAGGAAGGCAGACTAAGGAGAAGCTGGAGCTAAACTTGGCAAGGGATGCAAAGAATAACAAGGGCTTCTATAGGTATGTCTGACAGAAGAGGAAGGTCAGAGAAAACATACACCTCTGATATATTTGCCAAGCCATTCTCCATGCAATTCGAAAGGTCAAGGCATTCAGGCGAAGTTCCCAACAACCAGATGATTAACATTATGCTATCTATAAAAGGGAAGAAAGGAGAACCCTGGGAACTAGCAACCTGTCAGACTCACCTCTGTGCCTGGGAAGGAACAGAAATTCCTAGAAGCTGTGCTAACAAACATGGAGGACAGGGAGGTGATTTGAGACAGCCAGCATGGCTTCACCAGAGGCAAGGTCTGTCCTACCAAACTAATGCCCTTCTACAATGGAGTGCCTATTTCAAGTGGAAAAGTGATGGGCTACAGATGCCATTTATCTGGACTTCTGTAAGGTCTTTGACACGGTTCCCACAATATGCTTCTCTCAAAATTGGAGAAAAGGGATTTCATGGGTGGATTGTCTAGTGGGTTAGGAATTGAGTGTGCAATCACATCCAGAGGATAGTGGTCAATGGCTCATTGTCCCAATGGACGTCATTGACGAGTGTTGTCCCTCAGGAGTCCCACAGGACCAATATTATTTAATATCTTCATTAATGACATTGATATTCTATGATTCTATATTTATGAAGGTATTTATCTAATATAGTGGAGCTTCATATTTAGATTGCGTTTCCACATTTTAGTCTTTTTTCTTCTGTGTTTATCTTAGTCACATCATTCATACATATTCCATTTGCATAGCAACCAGTCAGTTGGGTTGGATTCATTGAGTCTCCAAAGAGCATGACACTCAACAACAAAGAAAATTTTTCTATGCCATGAAGATGATTGGACAAGATACTCTTCAGCGGTCCCTTATAACCTCAACTATTCTTAGAATCGTGGGAAGATAATTCAACTAGGTAAGGAATAAAGATACCTTCAAAACTGTATCAAAACCCAATAATAATAACAGGAAAACTCTAAGAACTTAAACATTGCTGGAAACTACATTTTGAACTCCTTTATGCATTGCTAGGGGTTTTACATTTGAACTCCTTTAGATCTGTCCAAGAATTTTTCAGATAAAATGACTTATGAAGGTATTGTCATCTCAGTTAATAGAATCCACACTTTTTAAAATAAAGGATCTGATTCCCCAGATAAAATTTGACTGTAATGATGTGAAATAACTTTAGATTAAATAACCACTATTACAGTAGTGAACTGTGGAGTCTGTTTATTATACACAAAGTATCTGAAAATATGTAAATATTTAATTATTTACAGGAAAATAGTAGCTAAGGGGCTATTGTCCTTTCAGAAATTTCAGCTTCATCTTTTACATCTTTCTTGATGATTAATGCCTTAACTATTGAGAGGTTTGGATATTTCAAATTTAATTATACTTAATTCCAATAATACTACAAGAAATAACTTTTAGGAAAAAGTCTCTTTGGAAGGATTGTGCAAAAAAAATGTCTCGATATCAAAGTTTCCAAGTTGTTTCATAAAATGGCTAATTCTTAGTCTTTTCTTAACAGGCAATCTAATACCAATAGAGAGAGACAGAAATTATAACATGCCAGCTTGAAAGGTATCTAGTATTAGAAGTATAGTTACTAGTATGCTCAAATTATCAAATTAAATAAAGTTTTTCCTTACAATTCTCGTATGGAAAAGCAGTCTCCACAATTTCTTTTCTCTCTTCTTTCACAGTCAATGTATGTAATGAGATATCTTTGCTACTGATAAATTGTAAATCACACAGTGACTGATGTGTAAGTATTATAAGGAGAATTCTCTTCTTTCACGGTCTATCTTACAGGTACATTTTTTGTAATTTTCCCAGTCTTGATCTTTTACTTTGATTGCTGTGCTGCTTTTGATATTCCTATCCTGTGATCTGTGCATACTTTGTGCATGCAATTCTGTGCCTCCAACAAACTCAGTGTGGAAGATCTCTGCACAGCTTCTTGTGAGGATTTAGATTAAATTGATATGTTTGTGAAATCAGGATATATTGGAGCTTGTGATAACATTACCAGAGATATATTGGCAAAGATATAGGAGACAGGAATAACAGTGTTTTTACATAACAATCTGGCAACCAAGGCTAAGATTTCTACTTTGAGCAGTGTAAAATCATAACATGTAGCCACCATATTTTTGAAAGTGAGACTGTAATATTTAGGATTCCGAAATAATAGACATTTTTGTTGTTCAATTAATTATGAAGGACTTTAGTTTTTCCAAATAAGATATATCTTCTCTAAGTGTAAAGAAAATGGAAAGTGGTCCTTTAAGTTGTAGAAGACAATAGTTGGTGAGATGGATCCCACACAACATATTTCTGCTAAATATATTTGAAAGACTAATATGGAAAAATAGGAATATGAAGTATGGAAAACTTAATCACTATTTTTGTTTTTTTACTAAAGGAAGCAATAAAAAAATCACAACCAATCTTTTTGACAAAATATATTGGATACTATAATTGAAGTTGCTTAAAATAAGAGATTTGATAAACTAATAAATTGAAATCTGTCTCAGACTGAGCCTAGGCTCTCTCTTAAAGATATATGATTGAGATTGTGTAGATTTAGTTAGCATATTTTGGTACATGTTCCCGATTTCTCTTTTAGAAATTAATTTTTATATGAAAGCAAAAGAGCTTATAATTTTTACTTATACTTTTGTTATACCTTATTACAAACCTAAAAAGCAGAAGGAAAGAAAATCAAATAACAGTATAGAAATTACTATAGACAACAGAAAAAAACAATTCCTTTCATTACAGAACTGCCTTCAATTCATACAAAAAGAGAAGCCTACTATAATTCATCAAATAAGGAATAGGGTCAAAAACTGTTAAAATTCAAACTAGATGTTCTGTAATCAAAGTGTTCTACGTTTAAAGAATCTAAAATGTATAGTGAAGCTCAGCCAAAGAATAGCTTTTTATGAAATGAGGTAACTTGAAATAGGTTTGTCTATTCTAGCAATGGTTCAGGGAAGTGACTTTTTAAAATTAGTTTTCAGATAGAATGGTTCCTTTTATTGAATTTTTCAGATAGAATAAAACTAAACAAACCATCAGGAGAGATTTCTCAGCTTCCCAGTGGTTTCAAGAGCTGTAGCTCAGACAGCTTCTAATCCTGTGTGGGGAGGTAATTATGTTTAACATTTTCCTATGGTGGGAGGGGAGGGCGTGGGGGGTGTCATAGACCTTCAGGTTCTGCCCTGGCCATAAATGCCACCGGTTCCTTGGGCATGAGTGCCTTGCTTCTACCTTCCCTCTCCAGCTCAGACCAAATGGCCCAGACCCAGCAACCTCCACCTCTCCTACCTCACCTTGAACGATGTGGCTGGATGGACTTCAAGATTGTTGCTTTTGTTGATACAGACTGAGCAAGAGAGAGGCAATGCCCTTTTAGTGACCTGTTCAGTCCTTTGGTCTCATTTTTCTCTGATTCTGGAGGGAACTCTTGTTGTCAGGAGACCACCAAGTAAGTTCAGATAAGATAGTTTCCTATTCCTACATCATTGTTCCTAGGAATCAACTGAGAGGACTAAGAAGAAAGAAAAGTAAACCTTATTATCCAAAATGGTGATAATTCGAACTACATCCTTTTTTTTTATCCTTTAGCTTCCAACATTCAAGCTAGTAAAATGAGGATAAAGATAAAAAAGAGGAAAAAAAAGAGAAAGGGAGATTTATGTTGCTGTGAGAAATACAGTGTGGGTGAAGAAAATGCAGAAGATAAATTGAAAGCTACGTTTAATTTTTCCCAAATCTGATACTGTTATTTATTCTGTATCAGAGGTACAGAAAATGAAAATACATAACTTTAAAATTAACTACTGCCTTACTCTGTAAAATTCAGATATTATTATGGTGTACATATTTATCTAGAAAGTCAACTACTTCCTAAAGTTTTTCAAAAACATTATATTTGTGAAATATGGTCTATTCTTTCCATATAAGCTTATTGATTTGCAAGTACACAGTATGTTTCTTATCCTCTGTGTTTTGTTACAGAAGTGGCTACCACGTGAGCTGGCTCCCTATTCTAATTCAGTGAGATCAGAGGAGATTTGAAGGTGAATAGCAAAAGAGTACAGAATGAAATTTCATTGATTTAGATAGGAAGATGGTCCTAACAGCTGCATTATCAAATGAGAGTAATGTATGCTACTGTCAGTGATTAGGAAACTAAGCAGTCTTCTAACTTCAGTGAAACTGTGCTCTTTGCTTTTATCCCTGATGAGATTCTTGCCTATTATGTTTAGGGAAATTATCCAGGGAATTTTTTGTTAGATATAAAAAAGGTCCATAACAATTACAGGATGAAACAGGAACAGCAATTTCTCAGCATAGAAACAAATCAGTAGTCATTAATTTGAGCCATTTAAAATATATGTAAACAAATAAAAATAATATTCTGTATAATTCTAGGAGTCAGATATTTTCCCAAATTTTCACTATAGAACAATCCTTTGCAAGCAGGTCATATTATCAGAACAAAATGAATGAACATTGCAGTTTTATTTGAGACTGAGATTTCTGAGTTCTGAAGTGATACCCTCTGTGATTAATTAAAAGAAGAGGTATTTTTATTTTAAAAGAAAGAAACACAAAAATTCTTATATTAACATGAAAGATATCTGAGTTCTGTTTTAAATAGATTAATGGCAGTACCAATTTGTTGATATTAGATAATTATTTCATACATTTTATAAAGTTTAGGTTTTATTTTTTAAAAGGTGGGCTTTTGAACTATGGAATATAGTTGTTCCATCAAGGAAGCAAATAATGGCAATTGTTAATACTGGTGCTAATCATAGACCCATAAATCTTCTTTCCTTGAGATCATTGGACTATCTGAGTCTGATTCCTTCAGTGAGTCTTCACTAATAGTGAATCATAATGATTTATGCAATGCTGTAGAGCAAGTGTAAGATCAAATACTACAGCTGTGTATATTTTAGAGAGACAGTCACACTGTACTGTATCATTAATCTGCTTTGTTCAATATTCTGTGTCAGACTAATCCCTCATATTGTCCAGGAAGTTAAGAAATATTTCCACAATGTGAGAATTCTGAGTAATCTGTCCAAACAGGGAAGGACTTTTTTGGGTTATCCTGAAGTCCAAGAGATTCAGGTGAATCCTTTATACAGAGGAGTAATAATTGTCTGCATTGCCAATGTTTTCTACACTTTTAAAAAATGAATTTATTTTCTTTCTATATTCAGCGAAGTATCAAAACAAGAATTTTCACAATGCTATAGAACATTTTTAAAAGATGCAGCTGTCTGCCTGTTTACAAATGTGGTGCAGTGTTTTCTGTAATTATATTTTTGTTGTTGCTGTTTCAGTGATCTCTACAGCTCTTTTGATGATTTTTTGACCATTATGGTATTACTTTTATTTTTAGGTGCAGCTGTTATTATTCCTGAGATTAAACATGATGGAATCCTCAAAGAAGAAAGATTTCAAAGCCTGTTTATGTACATTGGCAGAAGGGACTGTAGAAACAAGGAAGCAGAATTTTTAAGGTCAACTACATGTACTTAGTCGTGTCATTAAAAGAGCTGTATAGAATGAAGTTAGTATATAGCCTAATTGTTTGTCTTGAAATTCTAACAACCACAGCTCACAGTGAAACTTACTATTTCAGAATAGATTTTTTCTTTATTTTATCTTTTCTCAAATGTACTCTTTGGTCTGTTTGTTTTGTTTTAATGAAGCTCAGAGGTCTTTTTAGTCTGAGTGAGGAGTACAGAATCCATACTCTTGTAACATCTATATCCCTCAAGCATTCTCTCCAATGTCTTGAAATCCATCTCTCTTTTCTGTCCCAGAAAAATAACAGCTTTCATCTGTAATCCAAAGAAAACAAGGGATGAAGGGAAGATTTCTTCAACATTTTGAATTTATGACTTTTGGGAATCCACTGGAACAACTCCTTTGAATGTCACCAAAGTGCCCTATGATCTACTGTATATATAAAATACTATTCAGCCTCTGCATTAGATTGCCAGAAGTCCCATTTGGCAGAGCCATTCTGTATAGTCCCATTCACTATAGCTGCATTTGCAATATATAAAGAATATTGTTTAAAAATCCTTAAAGACAACATAAACCACATCTATAGAGGGTCTCATAAGCCTGCACTGAAAACTTCATTTTAAAATACATGTTAATATGCTGAAATAATATTCAACAAATCTTCTTGAAAGCTTCAATTTGTCAATATCAATTTCAATTATCAATCAATAATAATTTTATTCATTAGCTAGTGTTTATTAAGCATGGACAGAAAATTGTTGCAAAGTAATTGTAGTAAAAGTAATTGCTTCTTGAAGCTTTGTTATACTATGAAGTACTTCGTTACAGTCTGTGAAAGCTCACTGTGCTTAGATAAACCTGTCATTAGAAGAGCAACAAAGAGAGCATTAAACACGAGAAACTCTTTGAGAAAGACTGAGTTAGAGTATGATTTAGGTTTCTTGCTGGTACGTAGGCTAAAGCATCAACATTACTCCATCATATTTTATCCACACAATTCATGTATGTGTAAATAAAAAAATGGTTGTGGGAATGAATATGATTCAGCTTTACAAAATATCACATAGAATTTATAATATGAAAAAGAAATGAGAGAAAGCTGTAATCTTAATGAAGAAGGGCACAGCTGTCAAGTATAACTGAGAAGCTGGATGAAACACCAGCTCCTGGGAGGCAGAATTGCACATTTAGTAAAGGTCCTTAAATCTGCTGAAAAGCAATTAATGGAAGAATATTCAGTTAAAATGCCTGCTAATTAGAAACTAGAGATGTCATCAATAATTCTTCTATGTCTGAAAAAAAAAATTATGCAATATCATAATTTTTATGGTCCCATATTTTGAATGAAACAGAGGAGAAACTGAAATTAAACAGGAAACTGATACACGGAACTTATGTTTTAAATACTTTTCTTTAGTGTGGGAGATTCATCGCTGGTTTACCATTTAAATTAAAATCAGCAGGGTCTGAAATATGTCTCTTTGTGACATTCCCAGGCCATATCACTGATTTATTTTGAATGAGGAAATAGATCTTGGAATTGTGTCTACTATTTTGCAAAATTAAGTTAATTTCTTCACTGAAATCTTGTTTAAATGGATGCATGAGTGAGCTTGAGGTCCTAACTGTGAACAAGAACAAAAAGGAGGTTCATAGCTTAGTCAAAAGTCAAGCAGTCCTTAAGAAACCTTATTACTCCCTCTTCTTTGATGAAGTGATTCTTCAGAGAATTCAGAAAGTCTATATATTTTCATCCTGCTAAGTTAAAAATAACTGTATCAAAAGGCCTGTGTAAGTCTTCGAATTTAAAAACAAAACAAAACAAAACAAAACAAAACAAAACAAAACAAAACTAAACTAAACTAAACTAAACTAAACTAAAGTAAACTAAACTAAACAAACATACAAACAAAAAAAAACAACAAAAAAAATCAAAACAATGTTATCAGGCAGCTACAGTGAAACTGTGATGACTGGCTATCTAAACAACAGTAATAGAAAAATGGAAAATATCAAATCTTCTGTGCATGATGTAATGCTTCATTTAATAGTCAGACTACAGTTTAGTACAGTCTGCACTTCTGCACTAAACCAGAATCAGATTAGAACACTGTCTTCCTGAAATGATGAATTTGGCTGCTGGGTGGTGTTGAAAAAGCAGCAGAGAATATGTTTGGAGGTTTTTAAGCTGCCTTCAGAGTAAGAAAATCCAAATGCAGTCTCTCTTTCATAACCAAGTACATTAAGAAAATTATCAGAGGGAATCAGACAGAAAAACTGAAAACAAGACGTATTTTTCAGGAAAGTTGGAAAGAGCTGGTATTATTCTGAATATCAGTTAAATTTATTCTACATATAAGTTAAAGGATTTGATTCCAGAAGATATCTAGCTGTCTAATAATGAAATGTAAATTATACATTAATTATACCAAAGCCAAATGGGTTTCCTTCAGCCATATGCAAAATATAAGATTTAAAAATGTGTTACTTTCTTACTCACGGAACAAATGTAGCTTTTTCTTTAAACTACCCTCAGTCAAACATCAATGTTATTAATAGGTTCATGTTTAATATATTAATACATTCCTGCTTTCTGTGATTTTTTTTTTCTGTAGTGATGAGACTTGTTAACTTTTCTTTTAGGGATCATCTGCTAATCTCTAATAGATGCCAAGATATTTGTTCTCTTTTCTGAAATCCTACTGTGATTCAAAGGAGACAATGAATCTTTCAGGAAATACTATTTCCTGACTTTGTAACTTGTAACTTGAGCTTGTAACTCCCTAGTAATTGAGTTGCCTCCTCAGTAAGAGAAAGAACAACCAAGTAGGATTTATGCTGCTACTGCTTGTTAGGAGGCTTTAGGATTGATCCTGAGACAGACACAATCCCACAAAATCAGCAAGGGGCTACTCCAATAGAATAAAATAAGTGTTGGAAAACAAGCCAGTGGAAAGGCAGCTTTATAGTTGACAAAATATTAGAAGTGCTAATATGGAAATAAACAGGAGGGGCACAACCATCATGCCTTAGCTGACTGGCATAATGTGAAAATGTGCAATAGAACAACAAGAACACTTAGAATAGATGTTAGGAAGTAATTCTTTACTGAGAGGACAGGAAGGCACTGGAGCAAGTTGTCCAGAGAAGCCCCATCCTTGGAAATGTTCCAGGAGAGGTTGGATGGAGCCCTGAGCAACATGACTGAGTGGTTGTTATATAGGCCCATGGATGTCCCTGCACAGACTTTCTTTAAGGTCCCTTCCAACCAAGTATTCAATGAAAAAGTTTGTTTCAGTGGTGGAGTGTTTGTTTGTTTGTTTGATTGTTTTTGTTGTTTCGGTTTTTGTTTTGTTTTTGTTTTGTTTTTGTTTTGTTTTTGTTTTGTGTTTTGTTTTGTTTTGTTTTGTTTTGTTTTGTTTTGTTTTGTTTTTTTTCCCAGGAAGGGTGGGGAGGAGAGAGACGATTTTTAACATGTTTTCCTACTTTAGGCAGGAGGCTGAATGTCTGGGAAAAAAGCCATTTAAATGAGGCATAGAAGTTTATGTCTTGATTTCATTGCTACAAAAGAGAGATTTCAATGACAAAGTTAAAATAAGGACTAATCCAAACTCCTCCTAGTAGTAATTATGAGTAATCTGATATCAGAATGTGGTACTAAAACTCACTACAACATACAAATTATGATGCACACAGTATTACTTCAAAAGGATCAATTAGAGCAATTATACAATCACTTCATTGTAAATTCCCTGCTGGTAAGTTGATAATGTAATGAATGTTTTCAATATTCCATTTATGCTGAGGGAATTAAAGTGTTCAGAATATAAGGTTGAAAATAATGTTACAATAAATCCACAAAAAGATGAATATTAACACATCTGCTTACATACAATTTAACTATTTGCTGTAGTACTAATAATGGATTCATCTAGTACAGCGTTGAAGATCTCTCTGAGATGGATATAGACCAGATTTTTCAACAAAATACATGCCTCTTAAGTGCCAGAAAAATATAATACAATTGACATTAGTTTTCAGTGCTACTTTTGAACAACATAAAGAGTGACTATTAGCTGTTTGTAACCAGTGGATTCTATTTGTGTAAAATCCAGTTTAGCAAGCATGATATAATATCTATTTAATCTCAGAGAAATTGGTATACAAAGTTACCCTTTGATATCAAATGAAACACAGAGTTCCACTTCAAAACAAATTAAATTTGTATTTTAAAATCAGTCATTTTGGATACTGGTCTAACCAAAGAATTATTTTCCTCTGAAATAAAATAAACCCTCTAATTTTAATAGGAAAAAACAGATTATTTCCTATTTCTTCTTATATTCTAAAATTGAAACAAAAAATTGTTTTTAGCAATTACCTTTAAGAAAATAGAAATAATACAAACTTTTTGTTAATTGCTAAAAATTTAAATGTGGGCACTCCAATTTGTTTATAAAAACTAATTTGGTTGGACTAGAAAAGTAGCTTGAAATCTCCCACCTAAAAATGGATTAAAAAAAACCTGTTAATACAGGGAGTATTCCAAACGTTTCTGTCTATGTTCTTAGCTCCTCACAATGTTTTCTAACAAGTGTCTGAAGACGACTTCTTATGGGTTGTGACTTTTGTTAGACCTATGAGAAAAAATTCAAATAGAAAATGATATGAAGGCGTAGTATCTGAAGAAACTGGGCAATTTTCCTTTATGATTGCTATATTAGAGGGCTGGGCAATCAGCAGCTGTAAGATGTTTGCTGTGTGCCAACCATACAAAGCTTAACAAACACAGGTGCTGGATTCTGCACCTGGGGTGGAGCAACCCTGGATGTACAGACTGGGCAAGGAGAGGCTGGAGAGCAGTGCCAGGGATGGGACCTGGGTGTCCTGGTCGATGGCAAGTTGAACGTGAGTCAGCAGAGCCCTGGCAGCCAGGAGGGCCAACCCTGTCCTGGGGGCATCAGGCACAGCATGGCCAGCTGGGCAAGGGAGGGATTGTCCTGATCTGCTCTGGGCTGGGGCAGCCTCACCTCCAGTGCTGGGGCAGCTCTGGGTGCTGCAAAATAAAAAAGGATATTGAACTATTGGAGAGTGTCCAAAGGAGGGCAACTAAGAGCCTGGAGGGGAAGCCATATGAGGAGCAGCTGAGGTCACTTGGTCTGTTCAGCCTGGAGAAGAGGAGACAGAGGGGAAACCTTACTAAAGTTACAGTTGTGAGGGGAAGCACAGGAACAGGCACTGATCTCTGCTCTGTGGTGGTCAGTGACAGGACATGGCTGAATGGCCTGAATTGTGTCAGGGGAAATTTAGGTTAGATATTAAGAAAAAGGCCTTCACCCAGTTGGCTCAGCCGACTGGAATGGGCTCCCCAGAGAACCGGACACAATACCAAGACGCACAGAGTTCAAGGAGTGTTTGGACAATGCTTCCAGGGACATGCTGTCATTCTCTGAGGTTGTCCTGTGAAAGGTCAGAAGTTGGACTTCAATGATACTTGTGGGCTCCTTCCAACTCAGGATATGCCACTACTCTGTTTCATATTTCAAAAGAACCCCAAAACCGTTGCAGCAGAGAGCTGAAGCTTTACAAATACTTATCAAATAATTTTGAAATATTATTAAAATTACTTTTTTATTTTAAAGGGACAGACTTTGATGTTTTAATAAAAGTTTACCTCTTCCTTGATCTATCATTGCAGGTACTCTCCCTACTTAATTCCACCATATGGAAGACATAAGTGTTCTGCCCACAGGACAAAGAAGAGGATGGGGCCATACTCCTTCTTATTGCTTTTGGTTTTGTTTCTATTAATGGAAGCAGGACATGCATGACCTGAAATTGAAGCACTGTAACTTTCCACTTCTCTTCAGCCAGCAGTTATTATAATCTGGCAGCTAAAATTCACAGGTATTATTCAGAGAAGTAGCAACAACTTTTTCATTCAAGTTCTGTAAGATGTCTCTGGAGTGAAATAGCTTCACCTAAATAACCTAAATATGTTTGATTGGATGCAAATATTTTGTAAATAATAGCTTCAAAAGACATGCATATTTTAGTTTGATGGCTGTTGTCTGCAGTCTCCTTAGCCTCTCCTAATTTCCTCTAAGAAGGAAGAAATTTACCCAAGATTATCATTTCTCCTAAAAAGAAGAAAGGGAGGAATAAACCAGTTTTATTCAACCATTTAAAAGTGAAAACCAGAGTTCTGTGCCTGGGAGAGTGGGGCCTCTGCACCAGAAGAGGAACTGGGGAGCAACTTTCTGGGAAGGATCCTGGGGTGGTGGTGGGCAGCTTAGTGGGCATGAGTCCATATTTGAGACGGAAGCAAAGGTGTCCAACAGCCCCCAGTGTGTACTGAGAGTTGCACTTCCCAGTAAGGAAGCTGAGCTGGGTCAGCCTGGAGAAGGCATGGCTTTGGGGAGGCTAACACCTCCCCAGCCTCTTTGAAGGGTCATTCAAGAGATGGATATAAGCTCCTCACAGTGATGCAAGATGAGAGGGTACCTGTCAACAGGTTAAAGTTGAAATAAGAGTGGCCCAGGCTGAGTATAACAGAAAAAACCCTTTTTACTATAAGGGTAATCAAGCATTAGAGCAGATTGCATTCATAGATTGTAGAAACTCCAAAAGTGAGAAAAATTTTTAATTTAAAATGTGTATTTAACTCTGTAGAAAATAAGTTCTGTGTAAATTATTTTTCCTTATAACAGTTTATAAAATCAAATAAAATTAAAGTATTTAAAATCCAATGTATGCCAACTCTGTTAAATTTCTGAAGAGAAATTTCATTTGGAACAAAAACATAAGTCCATCCACTAAAAGATTAATTTGTCCTTGTAGCAACTCTCAAATTGTTTTTCAGTGTCATGGATTAATGTTAAGAAAATTAAATTAAAGTTTGTACAAAAAGTAGTGTTAGTTCAAAGGTGCTATATTTTTTTTCATTTGTACCCTGCCAAAGTACTTTGTGAGACAACGGAGTACAACTTTGTTGTGGCACTTGGAAAGATTTACTCACCTAAAGATTTGGTTCTTAAATCCAAATGTTTAAAAGATGGTGATAAGTGTCAAAGGAGTATCAAACTGTTCCACGATAGGATTTCCTTGCAGTTTAATCTCATGATAACTTACATTGTGTAGCTTTCTACCCATAATGTATAAAATTATCCACTGATTTAAAAATTTAAATTGTGAAGTCTTATTTCATATTCAAATGAAGATTCTGTGGCTGAATTTCAGCTGTCAGTGTAAAAGCATAATTATATTCTGAACTTTACCCTTTTTTTTTTATTATTGGGTGATGCATTACCTTTTACAGCTCTGATCTTTCTGAGGTCCTTGCAACTAATGCTTTGCCTTACAGGCACGTGTTTAAACACTAAGAATGATTTTAAAGTGATGAATTAGGGAGACTGTCTGGTGAGTGCCTTTTTACAATCTAATTCTAGGCATCCCTAAGTTTCTTCTCATTCATTGTTTCAATATCAGTACCTGAAGACCAATGAACTTCTGGCAGTCATCCTGGACTCTGAAATGAACTAGATGCTAACACTTCCTTGACATGGGGTATTTCTTCCTCTATCCTATGGCAAGCCATTCTAGTTGTGCTAATTTACATGAAAATACCACAGAAATAGGTCAGCACATAAAATAAATTTCCAGTGCAAGATGGCAACAGACAAATATTTGGACCTTAAAGAACCATCCCTGAAAGGAAAAGAACCCATTTGATCAATTAATAATGAGGACTTACTCTTTGATCCCTTCTGTTCCTGTTACATCAGAGAAAACCATGAAATAAAACACCTTGTGATGTGTGTGAGGTGGTGCCAAAACAGCAAGCAACGCACTTATAAATAGAATCTTTATAAACAAAAATATTAGGCAAGATCTAAAATAGATTCAGTATCAAAACTCCACAGCCCAAAACAATGCTTCTCAGTGCCTTCTCTCTTCTGTGCTTTAGATCATATAAATTAAATGCTCATGAAAGATAAAAATACTTTCATAATAATAATAAAAAATATTTTTAAAAATGCTATGTCTTTCATATTCATAATAAAATAATATTTTGTTTATTATGGTAGGAAAATAATTCAGACTTCAGCAAGCAGTATTATACTTTCTAAGCTGTAGTCAACTTCTAATTGTAGTCAGTTGTGTGGCAGAATTGAAAAAAATGTTCATAAACATATCTTGAGATAACAAGTGAAGACTTCACATCTGTTGACATGTTTTGGTTCTTCTTAAGACTGGCCAGACACACACATCTGTCCTCTGGACTAGGAAAACCTGAATACTGATCTAGCAACCACATGTGATCAGGACATTGAGCCAATATATTTGAATTGTAGGTCCAAGATCAGCATCAGAGAAAAAGGGCAGCTAAGGGCAACAGAGCTGTAATTCCAGAGAGGGTTGTGAGGCAGATTGTTTGGATACAGCTAAGGAATAACATCATTACTTAACCAGAAATTTTACTATAATGGTGTTCACATATTAAAATTTGATATGAAATGCCAAAATCACAACTTTATTTACATTTCTTTTAAGACATTGGTTGCTTAAAAATAATGTATATTCATTATTTTTGTACAAATTTAAAACAAAGAAAATATCAAGCTACTGCAATTTTTTCATGGGTGAAAATCCTAGTCACTGACCCTTTTTGCTCATATTATAATACTTCTCTCACTAGAAAGACATGTAGAAAAGTTATTTTGATTAAATCCATACAGTTCTAGTGACATATATGGACAAACTTATTTTGTAATATGGTGTTATATGACTGAGTCATAATAAGGGAAAAATGGGGCTTTCTAGATCACAGTATTACATCATATTTACCTACCCTTATCATGTATCTATATGCAGGCTGATGTGTAAGAAAGATTGATATCAAAGAAAACGGAACAGATTAAAAAATTAGTTAATTCCATAACAATTTTACAATCGTAAATTGAACTTACTCAGTTAATACTAGAGAAGACTAGGGGTGCTTACATGGTCTGTTTTGTTCTACTGACTCAGTTTTCCATGTAATTGACCCCCAGGCAAGGAGTTGCAATAAATGGCTATGGAAATGGAAGAAGAGAATGATAGCACCTTAAAACTCCATCACAGTTCTGAACGAAATACCATAATCTTTCCCCATTAAAAAAATACAGGATCAAAACTGGTTTTGATTGGATTGCAAAAGAGGCCAGTGTACTTCATGTGAGAAACATGCAAGTTTATGAACTGTCATCTCTTTTCCAGAGAATGCTACCAAGATCTGTTCCTTCTATTTCATTAAACCTACAGTTTTGAAATGCCCAGTGGGTGTAAGATTAGTGTAACCATTTCTCTGCACAACACCAATGTGCCTGTTTTCATGCTCCAATTGTCTGTCAGATTTCCCTTAAGATTGGTGGAAAAATGTCTGTCAAATCTTGGACATCCCTCAAAACAAATGACTCACGTAAAAAAATTGAATAATAATAAAAATAATAGGTAGTGTGAATAACAACACAGAAGAATGAAAGCAAAATCTGCGTATACCTAAAAAGAAAATTGTGGGAAGTTTAAAAATCACTGTAGGAGAATTAGCTCATCTGAAATTGCTAAGCAACCCCACAAATCCTATGAGATACTTAAAAGGTGTACATACTTTATTGGAATTATCCAGTTAGGGATTTATAAATAATAATATCCATTCTTTTCTATATCTCTTTCAAGTAATATCTAATAAAAATTCAATTCACTGCATTGTATGCAATCTGTAAACAAGCATCTGTATGTTATGGAGGGTTAAATTAAGGACAAATAAGAGCTCAAAGCTTAAGATGCATTATACATTAGAACATAATTCAGCTAGAAATTTATTTGTTTATTTTTAGTAAGTTATCATACTTTGAACAAAGGTCCATATTTCTTACACTTAATGTTAAGTACTACAGAAAGTCAGAGACAGAAATTAGAGGACTGATGAACTATCAGTGGACGTGTGCCTGTCTCTTGCTGTAGAGAAGTATGCCTTCACTCTGCATAAACAGAGGGCACCTAGAAGTGAGTTTTTCTTTCTTATAGACATTAATTTCCTGTAGTGGTACAGGAACTTTTAGTTATCATTATCAAATGTCATAGTTACAAAGTTATTGAAGGCTCTAAGAAGAACTGACTGTAAGTTTGCCCACATGGCTATAAGCCTCTAATCAACATCTTCAAATGATCTCTAATAAACAGTTTTCAAATGGTAGGTACTCTCAGATTTGATGTTCCATTATTCAAACTTGTCATGGCTGAATCCTTTGGCTTCTTGATAGCAATACTAAGTCCTAACAGTAAAGATTAGGCTTTTTCAGGGTTTTGGTTTGGTTTGGTTTGGTTTTTTACTGTTTGTTTTTAAAGGAATTTTTTAATAAAATATAGTAATGAACAAATCTTTTGCCATATACTTGCCATATAACAACCATTCAGTAAAAATGATGCATTGTTTGGATAGAACTGCAATCAAAAAGCCAGGTAGATCTCCGGTAATATAGTGACAATATAGTTTGAATGAACAATTTTCTTGCCACGATTAAAAGTTTACAATTTCCTTTAGTATGGTGTTAAACCCAGGACTAAGGCAGGATTCAGGAATTAGATTTTGGAAACAGCAGATTCTAAGAGCAAGACTTTAAGCTGAAAGCTTTTGAGCAAGGGTGCAGCATTCTGCAGGGTTTAGACTATAATCTGAGATTTGGGGGAGTGTAGAAGCTTTTGGAAGTGTGAGCAACATATTTTTTGGGCAATGAATTGCTGTTAATGCAGCTTGCATTAGAGGTAGAAATGGGAAAACAACACTTGAAGAAGAACATCCATCCCTAGTATTATAGATGAGCAGTGATGCAGGCAAAGAAAGCAACTTCTGCTTTATTCTCAATTAAATACAGGTTTTGGAAATAAGATTACATCTGGTGTCGACTGAGGATTAAAAAACATGGGTTTGTAAAATTTTTTAGACTGCATGGAATACTGTGCTGATGTGATACTGCTTTTAGTGTATCGTCACCTCGATTATCCCAAAATGTCTACTTTCTCCTCTGAATTGGAGAAACCTGACAGCTGAAGTGAGTTCTGTGTTCCAAAGCCACTAGTAGCCACTATTAAGTCCCCTCAAGACCATCACACTTTTACCAGATAGAATTTAGACATTGGAATCTATGTAAAGATAAGTTGTCACATAGGAAATATTGAGTTGGAAGTCTCAGCTCAACAGGAAATATCATGAACTGAACAAGAGGTTATTTCTATGGTACTTACTGTCAGTTATGCTGAAAAAAAGAACATATTAAGATGTTGATTTCTATGCATATATTAATGTACTATGTTCAATTTATAAATAAATTAATAGATTAAATACTTAACCTGAACAGGCTGGTAGCTATAGAGGAAGGAAGCAAAGACATTCACAAGTGGTAAACCACTGTGTTAATTTTTCAGAAGACTTAACTTGATGGCTAGATTCCAAAGATTTTTAATCTTCCAAATCTGAATGGGAGAGTAGATAGTGAAGTGCTGACCTAAACACTCAGCTATTAATCAGCTTGTCTAAACTCACACTTTTAAATAAAGTCAGCCTGAACTGTTCTCTGATCTTCAGTCCAACTGCCACATTATGGCCCGCATCTGCAAGGCTAAACTTGCTTCTTACATTATAGCATGGTCTCACCTATACTGCTGACTGTGACCAGCTGCTGGCCTGTACTACCCTTCAAATCATCCCTGGGAATTGTTTGGAAGAGGACAAGTTCCTCGAGCTACAGAAATATTAAGAAAAATGCTAAACGTGAAAGAGAAATCCCCATTTAGTTTAGTGCAAGTCAGCTAATCTAGACTCTTTGTCCAGATTACATATGTTAAAATAAATCAGATTTTCCTTCTGAATTGGGTGGTTGGCTTCAAAGAAAAATAAAAAAGGTATGAAGTTTGCCTACAGTCTTCAATGAGGTGCTTTTAAATAACTTGACTTCACCATTTTTTTGCTAGTCATATAAATTGTCTGCCTCTTCAGCACAGATCAATATGATTAATTATGTCAAATGGAGCAGAAATTCTGTCACAAGAAAGCAGCCACCGGTTGCATATTGTATGACACGATTTATGGATGTGTTTGGCAAGCTCTGGGAATTCATACTGGATGAATGCAGGAAGGGTACAGAAAACAGCTCCAGGAATGTATGGAATTAATGTTCAAAACTGAAATACATGACAACATGAAAGGCGACTCAAGAATCAAACCAAACCTAATTGCTTGAGGTGGCTGTTCTGTTCCCTCTGTAATTATGGATTTTGTATTCCCACTGTTATCCTCACACTCCAAACTGCAGCCTTGAAGAGATTTGGAGTTCCTCTGTTCTCAGGCAGTGTCTGAATTGTATCACAATGTTACATTTAGATATGATTTACGCAAATAGATTTTCAGGGAGTTGGCGAAGCATTCCTAATCTGCTCTCAGGGAAGATACACAGTGACTGCACAAGAAAACTAAAATTTATTCCTTTATCCTTGTAGCTGGTTCTTTTAGCATTTGAGAATGAGCAACTGGATGATTTTATGCATACTGTTGTTTATATTTTACCTGTTCTACTGAGAGTTATGAGTTCCTAAGCAATGTAAAACACGATATTCTTTACTAACAAGGTGCTTTCAGGGAAAATAAATTAGAGGCCTGGCTTGGCAATTGCTAAGCAAATAATTTGCTGTTCATACTGGTCACTTAACTATCTACCCAAATGTCTAGTCAAGACAAAATCTGTGTCTGGCTAGAATTAATGGTACTTGCTACTCTGCAGTCATTCTTCTCTAACACATATGAGCCATGACTTATGATTTAAGATATAGAAAAAACACTGACTAGTCAATGGTAGTTATGTACTGTGACATTAATCCAAAACACAGGAGTCTTTCTCTTCTGATGTTATTATTCTATAGAAACTCCTATCAATTCTTAATAAAACTATAACCATTAGCTACACACAGGTTGTTTAAAACTTTTCAATTTTAATCCAGAAAAACTGCCAGAGGCCAAAAAGCTCTCTTCACTTTCATAAGTAAAAGCAGTATAAAAATAATCAGAAAATGTCTTCAAAGAGACTCTAAGAAGCAGCTGGCAGTTCTGACTATTGTACATGCACTCCCCTCTCTTCTACCATCTAGTATTTTGGCTTTAGCCTTGATTTATTAAATCTCTTCTATTCCCACATATTTTGTGTCTGAACATGATTCTGCATTTACTTAGTCTTGGTTATCGTAAATCTATTCTCAATCAACTTTAGGCTATTAGTAAAACACCCTCCATTTTAAAAGTAGGATGCATGCTGTCTGATATTTTTCTAGCATTTCCAATTGAACTGAAGAACAAAGATTAAACAGAGCTTTATTAGCCAGTAGTTTACATCCTCAGCTATTCTTTAGTTAATAAAAAGTGAGAAAATGTCTGAAGAATGAAAAAAGGCAAGAACATTATTTGGCTACACTTAAGTAGATTAACTTAAACTGTAAAGGTCTGAAATAATACTTTTAACCCTGTTCTTAAGAGCATCTATAAAATATAAAGTGATTAAATGTTAAATAATATTTTATGTTCCTAACTAAGACAATCCAGCCCATAAAAAATTTCTATCAATGAAAAATGTTTAAATATAAAAAACCACAAATGAAACCTTAGAGGTGCTATTTCTATTTTTTTATATTACATTGGCATCTCTGGGTCCCAATTTCAGATCTGAACTGTAATACAGTGAGTTCTATATAATTTAATAAAGGCAAAAATACCTGTCCCAGAGACCTTTTCACTATAGTTAGCTGCCACCACTGTGAGAAACCTCTTAAAAATCAAGAATAAAGAATCTGTAGAGATTTTACTTTATCATAGCAATTTAATCCACAACACATCATGTGTTTATCACTGCTCCTAATCATATTTATTCAGCCTCTAAAATCTTAGACATCTCTTAATGGTGAGTAGGAACCATCTGTGCACAAATGAATCTGGGATTGAATTACAGTCGAGATTTGAAAATTACAAGGCCTGAAATCTTCATTTACACAAAAACACTCCAGGCATGTGGAGTCAGGAATCTCTTCACATTATTCTCATTGCAGGATCAGTATCTTATTAAAGGCATGATTAGATATAATTGATTCTTTTATTTCCTCTCCTGTCTACTTTAGCTGCTAATTCTTCACCAAAGAATTGAGAACTCTCATTTTGGCAAACAGCTGGTGGGTCAATATTAAGAGTAAACAGTCATCAAAGTTTTATTCTTGTAAAAGACAAAATCTAATTTTATTAAATAAGAGTAGGAAATGGCTAAAATTGTTATGTAAGTTTTCTCATTCTTAAAATCTGTAAATCTTGAATTTGAAATAACATTTTTTGTGGTACTGAATGTCTAAGGTTTGGATTTTTAAATTTTAACTTAACTGGTAGAGTTCTGAATAGAAACAAAAGATTTTGAAACCATATCTGGGATTAAAAAATTCAAACAAATCCACAAAACTTATAGAAAAAAATCTTAAAAAACCCTATCTTCAAAATTTCATAAAAAGCTGGAACAACTGTTAAACCAATCTGACTATATAATTAATCATTCTGGGCTACAGTTAATTTTTTTTTTATTTATAAAAGTAATTAATTTTATTTGAAATATTATCAAAAAATTCTTCTCGAAAGCAACTCAGTCTGTAATATTACAGTTCAACCAAAAGTAGAAAGAAGAGCTTGTTACTTCAAGTACTACATATAAAGCATTCATAAATCAAAAAGAAATATTTTATTACTCTGAGTGAAATTTACATGTACTAAAGACATGTATTATTGACATGCTTTCCACATTTTTCATGCATTTTCTCTATATCAGAAGCAGAACAATATAAATATTTAAGTATAAAGAGTGTGAGAAAACATATGTGTTTATTTTGAAATACTTTGGAAAAGGTAATAGCGTTAAACTTTTATATGAAACTCACATGCAGCCCAAGAGCTGACGAGGATCATCTAATGTTACAGCACCGAGAGTCCCATTTTCCATTGGTATTGGCATATGGTGTTGAACAAAATACTGTAATGATTTTCCAACTCCCCTAATGGGAAATTTTCTCACTCCATCCCTTAAGACAACAACCATCCAAGTCCCATGACACCAAGAAGTCCTTTAGATGGATTAACCACAGAATGAAGACATCTGGTATTTAGAAAATAAGGGACTTTCCAAGCACTAGATGTCAAAAAAGTAAAAAAAAAAGTATACAAAGTACAATATAAAATGGGTGCTAACAGACTATATGTTTAATAAGGTAAATCCTAGCACGACTTAGAGCCAACTACACTCAAACAAACTATACTCCCATACCATTCCAGCCACAAAAATAAAGTACATTCATTGAATACCATATTTTTAAAATCCAGTCAGGAATCTCCTACAAAAACTTCATATATTAAATCATCCCAGAAGCATTAAATGCCATCTGGCACATTAATTAAAACATTAACAGTGATTTTGTTTTTCATTAAAAAAGAGGAATACTTATACAGTTTCCACAATCACTCCAAATCACTGAGATTTTCTGAATAACAAGTCCAGGTTTCGAATGACTCATACAATATCTTTTCTTAGCTGTCCTTCATTACTTTTTATATCTGAACCAACTTTCAAGATCATTTCAAGATTGGCTGATGTTCAACAAAATATAGCGATTGAGCAGGCAGATGACACCATATAATAGAGCCTGCATCCAAGCAGAAATATGTAACTATTATGCCAGGATAAACTGAAAAAAATGAACCTACTACTGAAAAATGTTGAGCAAGTATTCTCAAAAAAAGTACCACATCCCTGCATAGCTCCATAATGGTCAACCCATTAAAGTACAAAAAGAGAAAACATCAGTTGTTTCCTGCTTGCTGTTTTAACAGCTGCTTTACATACCAGTTAGAAAAGTAGAAAACAGATTTCCTGGAAGCCTTTGAAATGAAAAAATAGGTATGATTTCATATATCTTTTCATCTAACATATTTCTGTGGGTAACTAAATGGGAGAAATGACACTGTTTGACAGTTTCACTATAGAACCTTCACAGCAAACAGAGAAACATGACTGATGATTACAAAAGCTTCCAATGCATTTGAAAAAGTACCATAAATACCACAAGACCATTAAACCATTAAATCATTAACCATTAAGTCTAGATTAATCTCTATATTTTATCCTGATTGCAAACCTAATTGGGTCAGTAAAAAAATTAATTTACTAGATAATAAATTATCTTAACACTTCTTTCTTAATAATGGTGGGAGTGGAGAGAGAAGAGAGAATGAGACAAAGAAGTGAGAAAACATCACAGTAGTGAAATAATTCAGTATTGAGACATTTTCACATACAAAAGCTCGACAGTATGATGAGGTCTTTGTGAGAAGTTGAGATCTCTGCTCCATCAGGTAGGAAGACATCAATGATCAATCTACAGGGTTAATTGTCCTCTTTTTGTTTTACTTGTCATTTTGGATTTACTTTACACAGGCCATCTCAGAATTAACAACCTGAAAAGATGATCTCAGCTCATCACTCACAATTTAGCTCGCAGTACAGTCTACTCAGAAACTAATAAAAATAAGTGGATCAAGACTCTAACCTTTAATATATAGAACATGCATGTCAATGGGTATACTTCAACATCAGTAATTTTAGAAGGCAAAGACTACAACACAAAAGTTAGTTATTTACCTCTTTAAGGCGAGGTTGTTTGAATTCTGTTATTAACTCTTGCACATAGGGGAAGTTTTAATCAGCTTCTCACAGTAGACACCTCTGTATCCACCCCATTCCCAAAAGCTGGCTGCACAAACACAATAAACTGCTTCTACTCTGGGAAATGGCTTGGGCTTCACCATCATAGAAATGACTTCTAGTGTGACTACTAGTCACACACCATTCCGTGTGACTTTTGAAAAGCCATCCATCTGCCAGTGCATAACTGTTGCTAATGGCAAAGCAGAATCCTGGGACAGAAGCCACATAGTAATACCACTGAAAAAGAAAGGACTGCTACATGAAGAAACTTCTTTACTGAAGCTGGGGATTGTAGGTTCTTATAGATGTTTATCTGCCTTAAGGATCTCATTACCTTCTTGTATCTTTGTAATTTTGCTCCTAAATACATACTTAAAGAAAGGTCCTTAATATGAATAGTTAATAAAATAGTTTATTCAGTTCAAGCATTTTACATTTTAAAAGTAAAAAAAATAAAAATAAATAAATAAAATTGCCTTGAATCAATTTTTTGAGGTTTGGGTTTTTTGGTTTTTTTAATATACATATATTATCATTTGTTCCTCTCCCTCTTCACAGGTCTGCAATGGTTTTTGAAGTGTGTCAGGGTTTTTTTACAAGATCCTCTAGAAGAATAGTTTTTTTCAATGACATCCTTTATAGGAACAGTTCAAATTAGATAGCTGCTAAATTGGGGCAATTATATGCTTTATTGCTTACTGATTTACTAACTAAAGTAAATGCTTTATTACTTACTGATATTACTAACTAAAGATAGGTAATTTGTACTCTATGACTGAAAATACTAAGTATCCAGCCTATTTCTGCTACTTCATTTAATAATAATGAATTTTCACAACCAGAATAATTCATTCTAATAAAATATAATTAGTCAAAATTATAGTTTTCAATGTAGGAACAAAGCAAATAACACAAATTGTTGAAGACTGCTAAGAAATAATAGAATCATAGAATTATAGAGCAACTTTGGTTGGAAGGAACCTTAAACATCAGGTAGTTAGAATCCTCGCCTTCATACGGAGCGGTAACACCCACTAGACCAGTTTGTCAGTCCTGTACAGCCTGGTCTTGAACACTGCCAGGGATGAGGCATCCACAACTGCTGTGGGTGGCTTGTTCCACTGTCTCCCCAACCCCACAGTAAAGAATTGTATGCTTAGATCTAATCCAAGCCTACCCTCTTTCAGTTTAAAGCCATTACTCCTTTTCCTATCACTACATGTCCGTGTAAAAAATCCCTCTCCACCTCTTGTAGCCACTTTCAAGTATTGGAAAGTGCTACATGTTCTCACCATAGCTTTTTCTTCTCCAAGCCAAACAACCCCAATTCTCTTATAGAAGACGTGCTCCATCCTTATCATGTTTGTGGCCTTCCTCTGGACTCACTCCAATAGGTTCTTTGTCTTTCTTATACAGAAGGCCAAATATTCAGCTGCAGTCCTCTAGGTGGAGTCTTATAAGAGGGTAGTAATGGGGGAGAATCACCTTCCTCACCTGTGGGCCATGCTTCTTTTGATGTATTCCAGGATATGGTTTGTGTTCTTGGCTGAGAGTATTACATTGTCTAATTGTGTCAAGTTTCTTATCCACCAAGAGCCCTAAGTCTCTCTCCTCAGTGCTCTCAGCCCATTCTCTCTCCAACCTGTATTTTTGCTTGGGATTGCCCTAATGCATGTGAAGGACCTTGTACTTGGCCTTGTTGAACTTCATGAGGTTCACATGGCTCCACCCCTCAAGTTGGTCAAAGTCCTTCTGGATTCCACCTCTTCCCACCACCGTGTGAACCCCACCACACAAATTCATGTTCCCAGCAGACATGTGGAGGGTGCAGATGATCCCACTCTGCATGTCTCTAAGGTGTTAAACAGTGCTAGTCCCAGTGCTGACTCAGGAGGAGCACCACTTATCACAGGTCTCCACTTGGATGTCAAGCCATTGATCACAACACATTGACTGTGACCATCCAGCCATTTCCTTGTCCGCTGATTCTTCCATCCATCAAATCCATGTCTGTCCAGTACAGACACAAGAATATGATGTGGGACAGTGTCAAATGCTCTGCAAAAATCCAGGCAGGACATGTCAGTTAATCTTCCCCTGTTCACCAATGCTATAACTGCATTGTAGAAGGCCTTTAGTGATGCCATGCTGCCTGCCACCCATCACCTCCTTATTTTTCCATGTGCCTTAACATACACCCAGGAGAATCTTCTCCATCATCTTGCCATGCACCAAAGTGAGACTGATTGGCCTCTAGTTCCCTAAGTCTTCCTTTTTACCCTTTTTAAAAAAATGAGGATTACATTTTCCCTTTTCCAGTCAGTGGTACCTTCACTAGGGTGCCAAAACATCTCAAATATGATTGATATTGACTTAGACACTTCACCCACTGGTTATCTCTTTCCTTGATACATAGTGGAAATTACACACTAATATTTAATGCTTGTACAAACAGAGATAATTTCTTATTCATTTGCTAGGGAAGAAATGAGGAGACACCACTAAAGCTGCTCCTGAGATTTGAGAGAACATTCTCCCCATTTTTCTTCCCTTTTTTCAGGATGAGTTATACTTCCAATTTCTTTTTTTAGACTTAAATGATAGCTGGAGATTTCAGACATGGCAGTATACTAGATCACAGAACATTATGTACAAATACACTAGAGTCTAAATTCTGCTTGTTTCATTTTGCACAAATGGCCATGAATCATTAAAACAAATATATCATTCTTAAGAACAGATTTTTTAACTATGAAAGCATAGTGGATAAAAGGCAAATCTATGTGTGTAGATATGTATATTAAAACAAACAAACAAACAACATTTCCTATTGTCTGTTTTAAATTTTAGAACTGCTCCTATAATCAAATACAAAAATAAATTATATGAGCAGATTTTCAGAAAGTCTTCTTCTCTAAATAATAGCATAAATAAATAAATAGCATAAATAATAGGAAGATAAATAATAGTGTACTTTCTGACTTCAAGTCATTATTAGCAGAAAGTTTTTAACTTGTAGAGTATTGCATTATTTTTGTACTTTAAAGCATGAAGTGCACCATTCTTGATTGCTCCTTTTTGGCTGTTGAAAAATTAATGTTTGTAAGTTTTCATAAAAAACAGTCCTTGTAACTTGGATACCAAAAACGTTTTTTTTTTTTTCTACCTCAGTAGAGCATCTAAAACATGAATATTATTTTCCAGCATAAAATTCCCAAGAAAATTATTTTTGTTTTTTACAGTGGTTTGCATGAAGACCAATGTGTATACCAAAACAGAGAGAAGAGAAAGTTCATTTTAGAACCGTTGAAAGAAAGCTGGCTAGGCATTTGACAGTTCCTTATTTAAACAATTTCTTCATATCTTTCTTGAAAAAACTACATAGATACCTCTGACCAAGTCTGCAGTGTCATGTAAATATCTATTAAATTCATTACCCTTATATCATTTCAAACAGACAAACTTTTCTTAGTGCCTGGTGACAGGATGAGAAGCAATAGACATAAATTGAAATGAAGGAAATTTTAGTTGGACATTAAAAAGTCCCTCTTTTATTGTGAGAGTAGTCAAACACAGGAGCAGGTTTCCCAATGAAATTGTGGAGTCTTCATTCTGGAGATGTTTGGAATGAAACTGAATGAGGTCCTGAGCAACGTACTCTTGCTGACCCCTGCTCTGAGTAGGAGCTTGGGTTTACCACTCCTAGAGATGCCTTCCAGCCTTGCTCATTCTGTGAGATTCTGGTATAAAATATTTCCATTTTGGACTGCTTCAAGCAAAGTAGCTCTTCTACTGTAATGGACTTGTTTGATGTACCTGTCCCTTTATCAGTGATGTTGTTGAGAGGATCTGGTACCCCCTCAGTGAGAATCAGGAGGATCAAGTGCCCCTTCAGTCAGATGACACAAAGTTAGGTGGGAGTGTTGATCTGCTGGAGGGCGGAAGACTCTGCAGAGGGATCTGGACAGGCAGGATTGATGGGCTGAGGCCATCGATATGAGATTCTACAAAGTCAAGTGCCAGGTACTGCACTTGGGTCACAACAACTCCATGCAGCACTCCAAACAGGGGAAAGAGTGGCTGGAAAATGGCCCAGCTGAAAAGGACCTGGAGGTGCTGGTCGACAGTCAATTGAACATGAGCCAGTCTGTGCCCAGAGGCATCCTGGCTTGTATCAGCAATAGTGTGGCCAGCTGACCAGGGCACTGGTACTGGCACTCAGCACTAGTGAGGCCACACCTTGAAATCTGTGTTCAGTTTTGGGCCACCCAGTACAAGAAAGACATTGAAGTGCTGTAGAATATCCAGAAAAGGGCAGTGGAGCTGGTGAAGGGTCTGGAGCAGAAGTCTAATGAAGAGAGGGTAAGGGAGGTGGTGTCAAGGCTCAGGGAAGATGTCATTGCTCTGTGCAATGGTCAACATTGCCTGCTTCTCCCAGATAACAACTGAGAGGGCATGAGCAAACAGCCTCAGGTTGCACCAGGTGATGTTTAAATTGGATATTAGGAAAAGTTTCTTCACTGAAAGAATTATCAAACATTAGAACTGTCCAGGGAAATGGTGAATTCATCACCATCCCTTAAAGCCATTTAAAACACTTGCAGCTGTGGCATTCGGAGTTTATTTGTGAACTTGGTAGTCTTGAGCTAGCAGTTAGACTAGGGTGATCTTAGAGATCTTTACCAAACTAAACAATTTTGTGATTTTTTTTGTTATATTTTCCTTGGCTTCAGATGTCTAAAATAAGGCTGAATTTGATATAGCTTCTCCCATTACTGATAGAAAGAAGCAGACACCTCTGGGAGCATCTAAGATTACATAAATTGTTCCATTTTAGGATGATTTGGATTGTTCTCTAACAGGGACTCTCACTCCAGCTTTTAGTTATAGTTTCAGTAAGTGATACCACTGAAATAGTTCAGAATATGAAGCTACACATTCTGTCAGTTTCTATGAAAGGATTGAAACCACAAAAGGAATGTTTCTTTATTATCTTCTCAATCTACTAGGCACAGCAACATACATGCAGGAAAGGAGCATAAAAAGATCATCAGGGTGTTTCCACAGGCTTGTGTAATCCAAAATCCTACCTCGAGGAGGGTCACAAAAATGCCATGGAGGAACATAAGACTAGGACAAATCTCTATTGCTTCCTTTTGTCTATGTTTCAAATATTTTCATTTATTTTATTTCTTGAGCTTACTTCTCAGTCAATTATCTTGCTTCCTCATTATTTTCTTATTTGCACTTTTTTTCAGTCTCTCTTTTAAACCATGTGGTTAAAAAATCCTTGACAAGGGAACACAACCAAACTGTTCATTGTTTTTAAAAATAAATAATCCTGTGCACATAAAATTAAAAATAATTTTTAAAAAGCAATACCAGAGAAGCAGTTAAAACCTAGCTAAATCAGTTTTTAATTGAGAAAAGAAGAGTATAAAGTTGTTCTTTTTTTGTTTGGTTGGTTTTTTAAAATAATTTTTTTCTTTCCTTTTTCACAGCTCAAAATTAGATGGATTTTCTACATTAATTTAGTTGTTTTCTCAGAAGTGGCAACTAGAGACACAAAAATGCTTTGTAATTCATTGATACTACAGATCCTGCTTTGCCCTCCCTTAATTTCACTGCTTTAAACAGAAATTTAAAGCCATATCAGTTATCTTTCTCCATTTTTTCATGTGTGAAGGTACAAAATAGCAAATGCTACCACTGCTAACCAAGTCGATACCTCATTTTCTTCTTGCATAAGCTTTTTTTCTTCCAAAAAAAAGAAAACAAAACACTGTTCTTCATGTGCTATGATGAGGCATTCATTTTGAGCAGGTAGAAACAATTATTTAAAAGCCTGAAATAATTGTACATTTTCTTGAGTTATATGTTTTCTAGAGTAATCTTCAATGAAAAGTAATGAAGTAACACTTAAAACATATTAAAGGTTGAGGTCCAGTAATTTTTTTTTGTAATAACCTTATGCAAGATGTCTAAAAACTTATAAATGTTAAATTGACCTATGCATGCTGTGGTTGATTGAGTTCTCAGTCCCAAATCAAGTGCTCAAGATGCCCTTTGAAGTATATAAGGGAATTAGAAGTCTAAAGAGATCTCAAATAGGGTTTGGTATGGAAGTGTCTTTATAAGCTTTTGCACAGAAAATATTGAGAGAGGCTTTTGCGCACAATTATTTCTGCATTGGATCCATAGATTATGGCATAAATTGATGGGAAAGGTAAGTATTACTTTAGGGGAAAAATAAGAGTACAAATTGGGTAAAGAGAGAGATACAGGGAGATAGAAAAAAATGACAGAATAGACAAAATTCAAAGGGGAAAATAAAGTTCACCTCAGTGGCCAGTGAAGAAGAGAAGCAACAGGCAAGCCTCCCTGTTGGACCACTCCACACTGTAACAAACAGTTGCCCATAAAGCTATTTCTGTAATAACTTTAAGGTTTTTTCAGGATCTGCCTAAAGTCCCTCATGATTTTTTCTAATCATTAGTAATGCTTGGAGGATGGTGTGCCACAGGTTTGAAGGGGCAAGGTTTTTGTAGAATGGCTAAGGTTGGAAGAGTGCTTAAATGCATCCAACCACCCTGCTGTGGGTAAGGACACCTTCCATTAGTCCAGGTTACTCAGAGCCTCATCAAGCCCAGTCTTGAACCCTTCCAGGGATGGGGAAGCCACAACCTTCCTGGGTAACCTGTTACAGTGTCTCACCAACGTCACAGTAAAGAATTTCTAGTCCTAATATCTAATCTAAACATAACCGCCTTCAGTTTCAGGCACTCCCCTTGTCCTATCACTACATGCCCTTGTGAAATGTCCTTCTCCAGCCTTTTTTTAGGTTTCCTTTACTTCAAGGCTAATATAGGGTCTCCTTGGAGCCTTCTGTTCCCCAGGCTGAATAAACTCAGCTTTCTCAGCTGCTCTTCATGGCAGAGGGCCTCCAGCCCTCAGATCAGTCTCACAGTCCTTATCTGGACTCAATCCAACAGATCCACATATTTCATGGTGACCCCAGAGATGGTCACAGAACTCCAGACGGGAGTCACAAGAGCAGAGCAGAGGGGCAAAATCACCTCCCTTTACTTTCTGGCCACACCTCTTTTGATGCAGCCCAGGGTGTGGTCGGCTTTTTTGGCCTGCAAGCACACATTGCCAAGTCATACTTTGCTTGTCCCCAGGGTTAGTCTTGATCCAGTCTCCTCCCAGCCTGTACCAGTGCTTTGATATTCCCCAAAAATTAAAGCTGTTGAAGTTCATGAGGTTCTGTCATGCTGAACGGTCAATAAATATTGTTCCTGCATATTTTATGATAAAACTGCAAAACAAGGGATAAGAAAAAGTCAAGAGGAAGTTCACACAATACTCAAGCCTGTGGCAATCTTTTCACTAATGGCAAACTGACATGACAACATCAGGGTTTGCAGATCAGGTCAATAGCAATATTAGCACAAGGTCAACAGCATGAGAAAAATGGAAAGTTACAGAGGCTTTGGAAATCTACACCAACTTTTGTGGAAGGTGAAAAAGCTTGGAGGAAAGACAGAGTACAGAACTACACATGGAAAACCCTGAGCATTACACAATTTAAGATATTTAAGGCACCTCATGAAGAAAAAAAATGACCATAGGTTCCTGAACTTGAAAACCTAGGAAACAAACTTTTTCCGTCTTAAGATGTGTTGCTTAGGGTTTCATAAGTTTATGAAACTCAGTTGAGTTTCATGAACAGAAGTGCAACTGAGAGTTTGCTTAGTTCATAACAAATGCAGACCTTTCCTGCTCTTTGGTTTGGAGCAAAGAAGAAGATGAAAGACATCCTATGAAAAATAATGGTAATTTCCACAGGGATTTAATTTTTCTGTATGCTGACTTCAAGGAACTTAGAAACATGAGATTTATTTGCTTAACGGGGTAGGCAGCATTGAGCAGCATTTTTCAATAGCTCAGTGATACCTAAAATTTGAGATTGATTTTGTCCAGTAGTATATTCATCAATAGATATATATATAAAAGTACACACATATGTGTTGATATAGGTCTTCAAAGGGACTGAAGGTGGTTTGTTCTTTTTTGTCACGCAAAATCTTAACATTCCAAAAAAGTTTTGAAGCCATCATTAAGAAATGTATGTAAAGAAAATTACAGAGAATTAAAATATTTAATTAGACAAAGAAATATGTATCTCAGCTATATGACAAGACCTTACTATGTCTTGGAGTATGGATAAAAAAGAAAAAAAGAAAACAATTATGGAAAATATACTGAGGAGCATGAAAATATTCATTTTTTCATCCTAAAACTAGTGAAAAAAAATTATTCATTATGTTAATCCTGAGCTATTGCTCAAATTTGTGAAAAAAAATTTATTCATTATGTTAATCCTGAGCTATTGCTCAACTTCTTGAAATACAGATTTTTTTTTTTGTCCCATTTACCTCAGACAAACTTCTGAAAAAGCAGGCTCAGTAATGAGTAGAATCAACAGTCAACATGTAAATTCCAAGCTAAAAGAACTATCTGACTGTTCCTGTTTTTCATATGGAGATTAATAGAATCTTTTCCACATTGCTGCAGTATACTACGAACATACCTTCTGCAATTCTCCCCAGAAGAAAATGAGCAGTCTCACACAGCTGATGTATAATTGGGAAAGGAAGCAGAAAGAACTGAGAGTACACTACTAGATTCTACAATTCATGTGTAGTGACACAATAACAGAAGGCAGGACTTCTCCCGGTTTCAGCTAGGCATGTATTATATAATAACTTCTTCAAGCATATGTAAGTCCTATGTTCCCCTTTTCCACCTCAATCAGCTGGTGATCAGATTCTGGTGCCAGTACCTGTGACGGACTTCATAGTCTAGGCAGAGGTTTAAAATGATGATGAATAATAGCAGCTGCGGAGGCTGCTAGAAAAGTATAATGGAGATTTTTACTTCTGAAGAAAACTAACAAGGCAATTGGATGACACAATTTTGCATGGAAAGTAAAAACCCAATACAATAAATCACTGAGTTAAACAACATTGTCACTTTAGTATCTTTGTTGACTCAAAAATCTGGCTTTTATCAGACGTGAGGAATGGATGAACTATTTGCAACATAATTACACAAAGGAACACAGCTATTCTTACCATAACTCTGAAACGAAATTTCATTACACAAAAAGACATAGAAAACTTGAATATGTGCTTGCTAGATCACCACTTAGCACAGTTTGCAAAGAATGGATTCATTCCTATGAATCCCTATAAAGCAAGCAGAAAATTAAGGATCTGGGACAAAAGCTGTTTGTGTGTGACCAAGGACATACAATTACTTTTAGAGGCATCAAAATATCAGGGAGATATAAATCATTATTATGTGTAGGTACAAGATGTATGGGTTTCCTTGTCTTTGGACAGATTACAAGGACCATCCTCTTGGAAGGGAAGGAGAACTAAAAATATTTCATGCTAGCTATGTCTTCTGTTAATAAATGGTGGTCTATTTCTGTCTATAGAATCTCAAAAAGGACTGCATTGTTCATCAGAAATGATAGTTTGCTTATGACCTGAAAGCATAAACATTGTAATCTTTAAATTATAAGGACAACATTGGATGTGCTCATCTGTATAGAGCACTATATTTTTTAAATCAGTTCAGGTGTGCTGATTTACACTTCAAAATTTGACCTTCTGTCTCTGGAACAGAGGTGACAAAAAGTATAACTCCTGAAGAAGTGTAATATGATTTTATGATAAAATAATCTTCTCATAACATTTAGACTGAAAAAGAAATATGCTGTAGTCCTCCCTTTGTTACAAAATCAAGTCACTTAATCTGCTTGGTTGAGATTTACTTCTATTCTGAGACAGATTTATGCACCCTCTGAGACTGAACTTGAGGAAGTTAGTGATGCACAGACGTGAGTGAATTTACCCTCTTACTCAGCTCCTTGTCTGGAAATCTAGAATAACAGCTTTTCTACCTGCAAGATTATTTTAGTAATACTCTTCATCCTTCACACGTTGCAGATGTTGGAGAGCATTCTTTGTGTAAGGTTTGCATTCTGCTAAAAAAATATGTGAATAATATTATATAACTGATTGATTTATTTTATTTCAAATTGTAACAGAAGGTACCACTTAATTAATTTTATCTTGAGCCTGAACATCTCTAATCTTTGTTGATAGAATCGTGCTAGTCAAAGCATTTTTAGTAGTATGTTTTTGTTAGTGAAATTTTCACTATTGTGCAGCTAATTCACATGCACACTTTCCAGGCTGAATTTATATAATTTGTGTTTCTCTCTTCATGCTGAAGCATTGCTTGAACTGTTGTGACTTGCTGAACTTTAAATATTCTTTGTCTTCTCTGAGAACAATTCAAGGCCATCAGATAATGTGGCAGTCATTCATTCTGCAACAAATCATGTGGCTCAGAAGCAGAGATAGAAGATTTAGCACAAGAAACACTCCTCATATTCTTGAGGAGTACTAGCAGCCCACTGCTGATATTACCCTGAAATGAATGTGCTGTCTTTCTTTATTCATTATTCACTCCTTTTCCTTTTAACTAAAGTCAGTTTAGGGTGGAGTGTGTGTGGGGAATAATAAAAAGGAAATACAGTCTTCCCTTGATAGGTCTTATTTCATCACTGACAGAATTTGATTCAAACCTTTGTGTTACGAAGTCTGTTATTTTCCATTTGACTTAAACAAGATTTTTGCTTAAACTTATTAAGAATCCTTCTGAATTCTAAACTCTTGACTTAACAATTCCCATGGAAATGAATTCTGTAATCTATTTTTCACACGACGAACATATATTTGTTCTGTATTTGGTAATTTTTTTAGTGTATTCAAGGATTCCTTTGCTTTTAATATTCTAGAATATTACCCTATCTACAAAATCTATATATCCCCATATCCAGTCTTTACTGTATTACTGTACTAAGTTAGGTTCAACTGTTGCTATCTCTGGGAAACTCCTGTCTTTATCTACTCCTACCTTGAAGAATTTTCTTCTTAAATCCAATCAAAATACTTTGTGGAAGTTGTGTCCATTATCATCTGTCCTTTGCTGTGCACCTTTGAGTCAAATCTGGCAGTGTATTTTTTAGAATTTTAGAACTATTAGGAAAACAAAAACAACAGTTAGATTTCCTTCTCTTCCCCACTCTAAAAAAATTTATTTCTTCCAGTCTTTCACTGCACTCTTGCATCCTAAACAGAATCAATACAATTTAGGAAAATAAGTTTGTTGTCAAAACAGTATCACTGCCATGGATGGATGCAGAGAATTGAAAAGTACTTCCAAAATTTTAATCCATTTTACATGCATGCATACAAATGTACATACACACACAAACACTTCTAGTGAATCACTGGTGTGTAGAATTAATTTTCAATGACCAAAAAACAAGAATGCATGCACAGTCCGATAATGGAAGAAGATACTGGAATACTCTGGGGCTACCTGAAAGCCACTCCTGGGATAGCAAGATAAAGTTTTTTAAGATAAAGTATCTTAAAAAAGAAATGTTAAGACACATTTGAGAAACTTGAATGTGCTATCAAGGAATTAAATCTTCCTGGATGCTAAAGTAAAGGAGACATACACAGAAATAATATCAGAGAACCATATCTTGAAGAGTGGAAAACAAAAACAGGAGCCTATTTTAGGAAAATCTCATTATATTGGTACTTCTCAAAAAGATCAAGTATATAATAAATATTAGATAAGTCATAATAATTTAAAATATTATTTATTATACAACATATTGATAATAATAAATAAAACATATTATTATATGTATATAAACTTTTGATTTTCCAAAACTGAAAGCATAGATCAAATTGTCTTTAGATTGCTTATATGAGATTGCAAAATTAACTAGTAACTGTCTGGGCCTTGCTGCTTCAAGACAGAATAAGCAAAACTGATCCTTATGGTTTCCTGCAGTTTTACCTGTGTGTTATCTCAGAGGGAACACATGTCTATTACTTGCTTAACACTGTTACTTGATTGTACTTTTTTGCAACTCTTACATACTCCAGTTTCCTTTACTTCATGTTTACCCCCTGCAAAGTCTCCAGTCCGTCAATATTTCTCTTTCAATCTAGGGTCCAAAAGTAAATACAGCATCCAAGTCGTGGTCTAAGAAGTGTTAAGTAGAGATAAATAATCACTTCTTTTGACCCATGCTCTTGCTAATGCAGCTAATGCAGCACTAGCTGCACTAGCAGAGCTAGCCATCACTGAGAGGTTGTTGCCCAGATGATGTAGATGTGCAGTATTGTCTGGGAACTCCCTGTTGATCGATGAAGGCTTCCTGGCATTTTCACCTGACTTCCTCTTTGTTGCAATGCATCGCCCCTAATCTTTGTATATTAATCAGCTTCCCTTCATGGCTTTATGCCAAGTAACTATGAAGCAGATCTCTAAAGAGACCAAAATCTGTTCTTCTGAAGTCCAGGTTAGTGTGCTTGCTCTGTGCCCTCCTCACTGCCCAAAGGTGCTTGAACTCCACCATTTCATGGTCCCTGCAGTCAAGGCTGCCCTTGATCTTCATATTGTGATAATTGATAAAAGATTCGTGTTAATCACAAAAGCATTGGCGGTTGTATAAACCAGAATACTAAGCTCTGAAGTGAAGCATGGACCCTAGATAAAGGAAATTATATGATAGAATCATTCTGTTTAGAATCACCTTGTTATGTTATGTTATGTTATATCGTGTTATATTATGTTATATCATGTTATATTATGTTATGTTTTCCAAATAAGTTGCATCTACTACTAGCATCCAAAATCAGACTTCCCAACAGCCCTTCCTGCCTTTGTCTGATCAATGCTGCCTATCTCAAGGACCAGACCCCCAGAACTTCACTGGTGCTTATCTACAAAGGCCAGATGGTTATCTGTGCAACTGACTATAGCCAGAGATTTGTGAATTGAGATAGGGATTTATTCGACCACTACTGCTTACCTGCCAAAATCGTGACAGCTAAAGAAACAAAAGTTATTGATTACGGCGGGAAACCACAGTATAAGAAGGGGCCAGGGGCCGGAGTTTGGTGGAGCGTGGAGTGGGTGGTGACCCCTCACATTCCACAGTGCGCTGCTTGCTCTGTCTATATCCAATAACACAATCTAAATTTTGCTAAATACCGAGACTTTTGTCTCCCATTTATAACAATATTCCTCATCGTTTCATGGTCACTGCAGTCAAGGCTGCCCTTGACCTTCATATTCCCCATCATTACTCATGACCTTGATGATGAGAACAAGGTCCACCAGGGCACCTCTCCTCATTGTCTCCTTTATCTCTTGGAGAAGCAAGTTACCAGGAAACACCTGGATTGCTTGTGTCCTGCTGCGTTGTCCCTCCAACAGATATTCAGGTGGTTGAAATCCCCCATGACCAACAGGGCTTACAAAGCTCTACTACTCCTATCCTTCCTTACTACTCCTATCTTTGTACAGAGATCTGATCAGTTTCCTGGGCTGTGGGGCCTGCAGTAGACCCCCAGTATAATCTCACCTGATTCTGCCCTTCCTTTAATCCTGACCCTTAAATTCTCAGTCAGTGCCTTTCTCATTCTCTCATGGAACTCACTGTTTTCCTCAACAATAAAATGGCCTACAATCAAAACCAGTGTTATGTTCTAATCCCCTCTATATAAAAAAAACTGAGACTCTAGTATTAGAATCCAAAAGAAATTAAGGGTTATCTGTTTTATTTACACAAGAGCCAAATATTCCATGTGAATTCACAGTCAATTCCACAGGTTTTGTGCGAAAAGTAACTGACCTCAATTCTTCCTTCTTTTGTGTCAGACTAAGTACAATTAGTCAAATTCTTTTTTTTTTAATTTTTTTTACATGCATCTACCCTTTACCAGGATAAAGGAATTCCCTTCAAAAATTTCTTTTGATGAAAAGAAATCTAAGAAACGTCAAACTACTTGGAACTTGCATCACTCTGCAAGAGGATAACTAGACCACTTACTGATTTGCATTAATGTGCCAGCTGAAACCCACTGCTTCAGAACAGAGCACAGAAACTGTCCCTGATTTAGGATAGCTATACATGCTCTTTCCCAGTAGGAAATTTGTTTAGTAACTCAAAGAAGTATGATATACAAGTTTTCCTAGTGTGACTCCAGAAGTGTAATAAACACTTTTACAAATAAGGTATTAGTCCTCCTTTCTACAGTATTTTTTTGGGATTTATATTATGCATGGGAATAAGCAGTTAAATTTTGCATAAATTTTATACCTTCAAGAGCAAGTGTGAGTAAATACTTATAAGCAGTAATAAAAAGCTACATACATTTCCTATATCTCCAGCTCAATCTTTCCTTGCCTGTCGAAAGAGATCAATTTACATTTCAAATAGTAAGCTTTCCTTGCTTCCTGCAGCTCCTGGCAGAAGCAGCAAATTTTCAGTCTGAATTAATGGAAGTGACAAAGAAACAAATGCCATTTTATCACTTTATAATCCAGTGAGTCAAGGATGATCCCTAGAATGGCAAACTTTTGCAGATATCTTTGTTGCTAAGGTATGCTCTACTACAGAATAAATTATATTGAAAAGATACAGCTAATTTTGTATACTAGATACTGGAGTCTCCTCTAATTCCTGCAGTTTTTGTGCTACTGTTCTAATCCAAAAGGCAAGCAATCAGTCAACAGGAAATGGCTGAAGCTGTGTGTTTAAAATGAAGTTGGCACCTTCCTTAAGATACACACAGAGAGTTCAGAGCCTTATACCAGGCTTAGTACTTGGACAGATTGATTCCCCAAATTCTTATCATTCCTAACACTTGTTCAGCTTTATTGACATCAGTGACCTTGGATGGATTCTTAATTAGACATTAATTAGATCTGCTCTGAGCAGAATAAAATGACACCATATTAAAATTGCAAGCAACAGCCTCATTATGCTAAGGCTCCAAAGGCTGGCAACACCAGTTAAGGGGAGCAGATGTCTGGAGCAGAAGAATCTGAGAAAAGAAAACGACAAAAAAAGCATCCAGTGAAATTGGGCCATAGGTTTGTTTCATTTTAGAAAATATTTTGTCACCTTGTGTGTCACTCTAATATTGCGTTTCTAAAAGAAGATATTTCAAACACTGTTGTTTTTTTTGAAGCCAGGTATTTACTTTCTTGTGACCCTAATGTGTGTTAGTTTCAGTAAGGACCTACTTTCTGCAGCTGGGGCACAAGAGGACAAGACAACAGTATTGAGAGATACTGTTTAGCTTCACTCTTTTAGCTTCACTGAATTCAAGATCTCTCAAACTTCATTATGTCATCATGATACTATTATCTCTGATTTTACATGGATGCAACAACTATTAAGTAATTCAAAAGTGAACAAGGAAAATGAAGAGATTATGACTGAGATTAGCTCAGTTAGAGCACGGTGTTAATAATATTGTGAGTTTGTTCCTTTTATGGGCCATTCTCTTAAGGGCTGGACTTGGATGTGCTTCTGTGTCCCTTTCAACTCAGATGATTCTGTGATACTTCTCTTTGTTGGAGAAGTGTTCGTTTTATGTAGTCAGAATAATCTTTTCTGTCACTGTGTTTTATATAAGCAGAGGAGTGACAGAAATATATGTAGAAGATACAACACAGCATACAAATTATGCAACATACATGGGATTACTAACATGAAATGTATAATATATAATATTCAGTGGATAATAGAATTTGAATGCAATGTATACAATATAATTTAGTATGATATTTTGTATGCTACTTTAAATCATAGCATCACAACTCTGTTTAACATTTTTCAGAGTTCTGTATCTATTCTATGTGTTTCTATTGCTTTTAATGAAGGAGAATGAAATGCTAAATAAAATTTCCTAAGTAGTACTCAGTCTTATTTTCAACACTGAGCTAACTGTACTGTGCATTTAACAGTACAATAAAAATATTTTTCTATTTTTGCTGACCTCATACGTTCACAAACTTCATCCCCACTTATTCATCTCTCATTCAAAGAGGATTTATTCGGTCCACTGAAGGCAGAGAAGAAGGGATCACAGTAGAGTGGATAAAAAGTAAATAAAATATTAGGACATAAGCCACAGAGTCTTCATTCATTCTGGACTGCACATATACAAATATACCTGACTTCCACCTTCACAGAGTTAGCTTGCCAAGGCAAGAACAAACTGCAGATTCAATAGCAAAACTGATATCAGAGGAAAATGTATCCTCTATTCCATCTCAACACGTCTTCAAAAATGAAAAATTGAGGACCTCTGTGTGTTGAATACCAGTATCCACTGTGACTTGCCTTTTCATAAAAAACAAAGACAGAACTACCACTTTGGATAATTTAATTTCTTTTTACAGTTTTAATTTTAAAAGCTTGGGCTAGAATTTAATTGGAACCACTGGAACTTTAGTAATGCCACTAAACTAGAATCTGAACTAGAGGTATTTTATAACATAAGAGGATATCCTTTATTATAAAATTCCTTCAAACTTAAATCGTGCTTACATTCACCTGTTGTGGTTTGTTGTTTTATTGTTAAAGTTGTGTTGTTCTGCGTTTTGTAATGGTTTATCCCTCAGTTGTTCCCCCTGGTTTTCAGTTGTAATGGATTGTTCCCTTCCCGCCTTTACCTCTGTCCATCAGCCCTGCACCCAGCCCACTCTCTGGAAAGGTCCCTGTCTGTCTCCCCAGTCCCCTCCCAAGACTGTGTCAGTCTTCCCTGGCTCCTCCCCTTCTTCCCGAATGTTCTGTGTCATTTGTCCCGTTCCCTGTACTCGATTGGTTCTGTTGTATTCTCTCCGCCCCGGTTCTACCCGATTGGTTGTTGTTATACGCCCCCCCGGTTGCTGCTATTGGTCCCTGTATTGTACCCTCCCAGTGGGCGGCACCCATATTTAAGTTGCTGCGCGCCCTTTCTCCCTGCCTTTTGGTGGTTCCTCTCCCCGATCCCAGAATGTGCCTGGATCTTCTCCAATAAACCCTTCCCTGGATGTACCAAAAGGTCTCCCTCTGGCTCTTTATCCTCCACCGGACCGGCTGCCGTCTAGTAGCTGACGCTACACACCCTTACTCGGATTCTCCCGGAGATATCTGGGAAGGGCCACTCGTGGCCCAGACCCGCCCGGAGCTAGCCGGGGTGTCCAGCCTGAGTGGACAGGTGGATGGGCCGTGTCATTCACCGTCCACTGATTTGGTCTTAAATGCATTTTTTGGAAGGCTTTCTTAAGAACTGAGGAAATGGTATATTTGACTAGATGTCTGTCTAAAGCCGTATCTTTAAAAGAATAGAATTGTTTCAGCTGTTATCAGTATGATATGAACCGTATCAAGTTCAGAAAACTCTTTTAGAGGCAGGTAAGATGCAGTTTAATCTCATAAGGATTTTCCTCTGACCAGAAATGCCTGGTTTGTGCTTTAAAGAACAGCTTAAAATTTCTTAAAAACCTTTGTAAAATATTACTTTCATTTTGAAAAAAGTCCAAATATCTTTAAATCCTACTAATTTCCTTGCCTCACTGCAACCTTCTAGCAATAGAAACTACTGATTAATTATGCATTTAGAAAAAAAGATTCACTTATTTTATCTACTTCTGACCAAGTAAATTGCACCACGGGAGTCAAGATCTGAGTCTCCTTTCTCTTCTAACTTCTTCATATTGAAGAACTGAACACAAAAGATGTAATGCAGTGGGAAAGTAAGCCCCAGTCTAGCAATGACCAAAGCATAAATTACATCCTCCCTCAGAAATGGTGACAAAAACAAAAGAATTCTATGTGGGCCAAAATCCAAAGACAGCAGGACTGTCTATAATTATCTCTAACAACCGAAATGCAGAAGGGAATCCTCAGGGCATGTTATAATAATCACCTAAGTAATAAAGATCTGCTTTGATATCAACACTGCTTTCTCCTATATTTCCTGTGGCTGAACAGCAATACCTTTACCTTGTATGGAAGTGATACCACTGGCCTCATTTTGCTCAGCAGAGGCATAGGAGTGTAGGACACCCTGATATCTACCCACCCAATGAAGGCTGGTTTCTTCACCATTAAAGAGCCCTGAGACCAGCCTCCTGTGTAGATGCACTGTAGCTCCTGAGGCAGAGACTGCAGGAGGGCACTCTCTAATTTGCCTTCTAGATCTCCCCACTTGGGAAGGGAAGGGAAAGGAAGGGAAATTATTCTTCTACATTAATCTTTTCAGTTAATCTTCTGATAGGACATCCGTGTAACCAAATCAGTAGATATGTGCAAATTAAAACTTTTCTTTAAATGGTTCAGAAATAAAACTGAGTTAATAATTACAAAGCGCAATACTGTTTGAACATGCGTGAATACTTCGAACGCCACAAAGTGTGAGGAAAGAATATGAAGATTTGAAGCAGACTGAAACAACCTGCCATCCTATCAAGGCATAACTGTTTATATTACATTTTTCTTCTGTTTTCTCCAAGCCCAGAAGCATTTAATTAACACCCCATGCAAAAGACACTGTTTGAAGTCTTAGCACTAATAAAATCAATGGCAAAGCTGTCAGCAGCTTTGTAAGAGACAGGGTTTCACTAGTGGCTCCTCCAGAAGTTCTGAATTACATTTTTCTTCAATTTCCTGTGTTTTGTCATTTTTTAATTGTTCCTATTATTATTAAATGTTAATTCTTTTTTCTGAACAATACTTGAAAGGATATCTCTATCTTTCATTCTTAATGAAAGAAAAGAAATTTTGCAGGGCAGACTGTAAGCATATGTGGAATGTGACAGCATCTGCTTCATGGAAATGATCCTATCAAGGACCTCTTCAGTGCAAAGGGGATAATAAATTAAAGTGGAAGTGGTAAATAAGAAGACACAGAGACACAAAGCCAACAGACAAGAGACAGCAGTCATTACCAAGGACAAAAAGTGTTCAGTCACAAGCCAAAGAAACTCTAGGCACAGCTTTGGAGCTTTGGAGAGGAACAGCCTGGGCTTTTTCAGTCATAAGAAGGAAACAAGCACATGGAGAGCTGTGATATTCATGGGCTGTGTCAGTGAGACCACACATGACTTAGGACATGACTATTACTGCACAACCTAGTAAAAAGCCACTCTTCAGCTTTTCTGTAGGCCCTTTTTGATATTGAAAGTCTACAACAAAGTCACCTTGGAGCTTTCTTCAGTCTGAACAGCCCAATTCCCTCAGACTTTCCTTGTAGTAGTGGTGCTCCATCCCTCTAATCACCACTTGGCCCTTCATAACTGCCTTGAGCCCATAGATTTCCTCTGACAATTTTCTACCTTAAATTTCCCCCAGAAATTACCACACTCTTCTATAGTGCTTGTCTTTACCTGTCATGTGGTCTCTGTAGTACTTCAGTAAATTTTACCTTATGTTTTGTTTTTTTATTTTTTTTTCCTTTTGCCAGCTGGCAACCTAACAGGGATCACATTATATCCTCCTTTGAAAGTAAAAGTATGGGCGTCTGCTTTTAATTTTTGACTTTCTATTTTTTATGTATTCCTATTTGAATTGTGTTATAATGTAAAAAATATTGGTAGAACTCCAGCACAAATTCACATGCAGTATACTTTTCTGTATCTTGAGTAAAATGTCCTTGATTCAAGTCTGTTTTGTAGCTAGTTGAAAAACCACTGTGTTGTGTCATTTCTACCACATGTAGGCAGATTTAAAATACATAGTAGGAAAGTGACTCCTCTGAGGAAAACAACCATAAACATGGTATATGTTTATAAGAGTATATGTGTTTATATGAGTTTATATGGTATATGAGACAATACATGGAGATCATGGTATAAGATGTACCCGTTACTATTTTCTCTAGGTGATATTTTAAGAAGCCAGATATTCACTGGTATGGCCTTGTCTTGATTGAACAACAGAAAAAAAAATCAGGTATTTTATATTAAGAGTACTTCAATCAAGAAACATGACAGGTTTGACATTTAAAAGGTGAATTATGTGACAGTCACAACAACATAACAGGATAGATCTCACAGCTACATCAGTGGATTTATACATTTGCAAGAAGTCTGAATTATGTCTTCATAAGCAGGTGGTGTTTTCAACCTGAAACTCTTCTAAAGCTATCCACTCACATGACAAAAATGTATAATTTCATAGCTGACAGGTTTTGTAACAAGTGCTGCTTGAGAGCAGGCAAAGATCTGATAAAACATCAAGCAACAGGTCGTATCTAGGTAAGCATATCTCCAGATGTTTACCATAGTAACCTACCAAGATGCTTTTATAAGCAGATAAACTAACGGGGTTTTTTGAGTATATGTGTGACCTGATTTCAGATGGGATAGATTAAATTTCTTCTTATTGCTGGGTTTTGGATTCATAATGGCAATAATGCTGATAACACAATGATGTATTGTTTTTTTGCTAGGTTGGGTTTATCCTAAGTCAAGGAATTTGTCGTTCGGTGGTTTTTTTTGTTTTGTTTTGGTTTGGTTATTTTTGTTTGTTTGTTTTTTGTTTTGTTTTGTTTTTTTGGTTTTGTATATGTGTGTGTCTCATGTTCTGCCAGTTAGGAAGCACACAAAAGAAAAGTGGGAGCATAGCTGGGACAAGTAATCCAGCTGGCCAAAGACATATTCTACAATCATAGAGTATCTTGCCCAGTATATAAACTGGAGGAGCTATCCAGAGGGGAGGCCCATCTGGGTTCAGGAGCAGGGTCTGGCATAGGTCAGCAGGTGGTAAGCAACTGTGTTCTGAATCACTTGTTAGTTTTTTTAATTTCCATTTATTATGATTATTATTATTGTTATCATTATAGTTATTATTATTTCCCTATTTTATTGTATATTAGTTTCTTAATTAATAAACTGTTCTTATTTCAAACTACAAGTTTTACTTTTGATTCCCCTCATCATTCCAGCAGAGTGAGGGGGAGAAAGGGAGTTGAGTGAGTGGCTCTGAGGTGCTTAATTTCCAGATGGGAAAACATGACAATGTGTTGCTGTTTTTATGTTAACAACATTTTTTTCTTTTAAGGTAAGAATGAACAAGATAACACAGACTAATATTTCAGGAGGTTTTTTATCTGTCACCAATGGGATACATATTCAATTTTTTAAAATAAAATTTAACCAAATAAAAATCACCATTTTCTCATTATCAGTGAAAAATGAGTAATGATGTAAGAACAAACAGTATGAGATATCTGATTCCAGTAATGCAGTAACACCTAAATTGAACCTGGAACATGAATTAAAAATCGAAATACCAAATTTTCACCCCAAAACATTCTCAATCATTGACAAGTCCAGAAGCATTTACACACTATGTGCACTGTATACCATCAATGTCTAGTGTAGTATACTTAATTCTGTTGAAGTTATTCCCTCCTACTGCCAGCTTGGTACAGCTCTGTCCTGCAAAAAAAAACATATTGTATTCTACAGACAAACATATGTTAACTGAAATGTTTTTTGTAATGTGTAAGTAAAAATTAAGATATATGAGGCCTGGAAAGGACTTTAAAGTGGAAAAGACTGACAAAGTGAATGGGAAAAATAGTAATGGTGGTTATATGGGAGTTACTATATCATAAGATCATCAAAACAGAAAACGTAGTTCTTTTGTGGAAGATGTAATCAGATAATATCTCTTCTGAAAGATGTGACACGTGGCACATCAGATCTGTAACAACTAATCTTATCGAGTCTGTCAAACTAAAGATGATGTTATAAAATTATGATATAATTGAAGAAGATTAAAAAATAAGATATTTGAGAACTTGCATAGGTCTTGAAAAACATATGAGTAAAAAAGAGTGAGTGCATATGGGAAGGAGTCATATAAACAAAGGTCTATTAGCCCATATGAAATATTCCAAGGTACTTTGAAACTAATTTTGAAAGAAAATGACGCAGGCAAAGGTAAGTGGGGAAAAAACCTCCAAACCCCATAAAATTCTGCATGGGTTAAAAGAGAAAGTTCATGCTAAATTTTAAAAGTTAGTTCATTTCGTAGAAAAGAATGAATAGTATTAGTCAAATACTTAATCTCTTAATGGGAATTTTAAGTGAAGTCTGTGGATATGGGTATTGGCACTAGAATGTATAACACTATCAAAATTGAGGAACTGGAAATTAGGGTGATTTCTTTTGGAACAGTACCAGACTAGGAGAAAATATCTACTGGAGGTTTTCATGTATCTATTTTGGGACAGATCTTGCTTAATATTTTCTCACTGATTTAAGATTAACCACAAGAATTTAATTTTCATAAGTTTAGGAGATACTATAAAAACAGAGGAAGACTCAAATATTACACAGAAACGTCACAATGAACTTAAAAACTGGAATCAGATACTATATATATTTTTATATGTATAAAGAACTATTTGAAAGCATGCAGCTGTGGACTTAGAAGAGTTGCATGGAAATTGTTACACTGAATAACTTTTTTCGTGCAGATTCTCTCAAACTCTCCTTCAGAGAAAAAGAATTAACTGGGTCACGTATCAACCTAACATCAGAAATACTTTTGTTCCTACCTAAGGTACCTCTTAACTGATAAGTTCTCAGGAGGGCAAAATTTCACAAAGTTGTACATACCTGCCAGCATCAAGGGTTCATGTCTATAATATTTACATAGATGTCTAAAACCCCTTTGAATTATAGTCAAATGAAGCTGGTTATGTCCCAGAACTGTCTCAGAATGCTGCACTTGATAACAGCACTCTAGGGCATGCAAATTGGAGGGGAAAATGGAAAGAGAGCAGATTCGTGCACCTGTCTCTCTGTGGATATTATTATGTTTGTTGGGCAGCAAGTTATCAGCACACCTCCCCCACACTGGGGGTTGCAGTGAGTAAGCAGGTTTTGCTTTTTGCCCTGTTCCAAAAGCATTAGTTGCAGATGAGAAAGCTCCTGAAATTATATAGTCCTTAATCACTGATTATTTCCCAAGTATATTTGCTTACCCTCTAATATTTCCTTGTGAATATACTGCTACTGAGGGTTGTAAAGAAAGTATAGACTGATTTCATAGTAGACAAACTCTCTGCTACTGTTTTTTTTTGACACTTTCCCAGGCAATAGGCTTAAGTTTATGAACTCTATCAATAAAATATTTTTACAGATCATGCCAGTCAATTGCGGGTTACTTCGCACATTTTGGCATATCTTTAGTATGTTGTGGAATGGATCTTCAAAGTTAGCACTAGTTTTTCAGAATTAAGATTCAAAATTCAGATTTCTATATGTATCATGAGCATATATATTTATCTAAAAACTATATCTAAATATCTAGATGAATTTTATCTAAGATAGGTGATAGAATGGTATATTTTTTTTTCTTTTAATATGATAAAATCAAGTCTATTGATTTTATTAAAGGAAGAATATGATTTTCAGAATAGTGCCCCAACCTAATTTTAGTTCTAAAAGTTTTTGAGAATTGAATATATGATTAAATTGCTTGAGCAGTCAAGGTTGGTGACTGGGGGGGAAATACCTATCCAGAGCAATTTAATATGCTATTTTAAGAGAGAGAATGATGAAACTTTGGTCTGTCTCATTCCTATGGTTTTATATTCCCACTAAGTATGGTGGTGTTTGTTTTTTTTAATTTAACTATATCATTTCAGAAAACTTCACTTATGCTTTTATATGTGTTGCATGTGTTTACACAAAATATCAGTTTTCTATTGAGTACAGACCACTGTGCCCTAAAATCCACAGAAAAGATAATCAAATAATGGTAGCATTACTTTTGAAGTACATGGGCTTCCACATTACCTATTCAACCAAAGACAAGAAAATTAAATGCCAGTTTTACTCTCACACAGTTTACTTTATTTTAAATCTTGCTCTTTTTTTTTTTGCTAGGTCCATTGCAGTGCACCTGTCTCTTAAAGGTTTTCCTCACCCACAAAAAATAAAATAAAAATTATATATATAAATTTAAAAAAAATATAGACAATTTTTGTATCATTTTCTTATTTCAAGAGATGAAGATATTTCATATTGTGTTTTTTTTTTCCTGGCCTTGAAACAACCTAAGAAAAAAAAAATAGGAGAATTGAACAGGTGTAATTCTCACCGAATCTCACAAATAATTTTGAAATCTTAAGCAAATCACTCAGTATCAGTTTTCTTTACCAACTGGAGGTCTACTGCATTTTTCAAAATGCTAGGTTGATGTTCATAACCAGCTTGAATCCTTGACCCTACCCTAGAGAATGCTTTTATTTTTTTTTTTTTTTGGCTAGGAAATATGTTTACTGATGAAATATTAAAGAAAGAAGGCCTACCAACTCCTGCTCCTGAACACTTTAATTGATTTCTGTCTTCCATCTTTTTCTTTCCTTTGGGAATGGGAAAATGCACAGCATTTAACATCCTACCAACACTGACTACTGGTGTAAAGTGTTAGAAGGATTCAGTGCAATTCCCTGGGGACAAGCAGCATTCAAGCCTACATAACATGCTGAGAAGTACATCAAAATAAAGTGCAGGTGTGTGTTTCATGGATATTTACTTTAACATGTGTGTGCATGTTTAGGCTTGAGAGAGAGATCAGAGGACAGGAGGTTTTTTTACTCTGGAAATATTTTATTAATTGGGAAATTTTTATCAGTACTTAAGAAACAACTTCATATATAAATGCACCTTTTTCTATGACCTAGCCTCTTTTTTTTGTCTTCTAAAGAATTATTAATAGCAATTATCATTGATAATAGAGAGCATTTTTCTCTTCCTTTACTTCCTAATAATCCTAGAACACCCATCAATCCAATATTTCCTTCCGATCATTAATTATTTTTAAAAATCAGATAGCAATAAAACTTTACATAGCAAAATTATTAATCTCTAGAATCCTAAAGACATACTTTTTAGGGACTGACTGCTTCCCTGATTTCTGTTTGAGAAGTCCAGATCAAAGTCTGATTCAAAAGAAAATCTCGGACTAAGAGAAATGTATAAACTGATTTACTGAATAAATTAATCAAAAAAGAGAGCATTGTAACTTCGATAGAAAATATTTTTCCACATATATGGTGTCAGATGCCTTAAGCAAGGAAGGTGGGCTAGAGTAGGAAGTATGCAGAAAACAGCCTAAAGCTACATTATTGCGTTGCTGTCTTTAACACCATCTGCTTTCACCCATCATGTCCATCCATCTGGCAGCATGCTGGCCAGCTAACCTGTTACAGCTGCTGTGAAGAGTTTGTAGTGTCCCATGGAATTAATTGCATCTCTCCCCTTTTCTTTCACCCTCATGGCAAAAACACTAATGATGTCCTGTTCTTCCAGAGCTGTCATCTACAGTTTTGTCAGCTACAAAGCACATGTAAGTGCTGTTGTCAAATAGCACAGAAATGAATAATAAGTTAATTGCAGAGATATCATATGCAAAAGCTAAGCATTTGTTTAAAAGGTGGGGTAAATATGTCTTTTGAGACCTGACTCACTAATTAAAAAAAGACCCAAATAAACAAAAGGACCAAATCTGCATTAGTTATTCTGACAAGAATGAAAGTTTGGAAACAGTGAGCGAAGACTTTTTCTTCACACCACAAAGCTAATATGAGGATCAGAACTTCATTTAATGTACAGGTTTTCAGAGTTTCCTTTCTTAGGGATGCGCAAATTGCCTGTTTAAAATAACAAGCTAAAATGTGTTATTAAAGATCTCACTTGAATCTGATTTTTTGCCTGTTTTTATTCTTTTAAATTTTTTGCTATGCCCCTAAAAGTTTCCCTGGTATTTTCATTTCCCACAGGCTCACCTTGAATAGACTGTGGTACAGTCTTGTGTTTTTGTGAGACAGATATAAATAAAACTTGCTCTCATTTTCTAACAAAACTATTCCTTGTATCTGGTAGGAAGCTAGGACAGAAATGAAAGCAGATTCTTTTGCCTTTAATTAGATTGCTATTCCAACAGTAGATAGTGAATACATCTGTTGACATGTTTTGAAATATTTGGTTTAGAATTTTTTCTTGACTCCTAAATAAGAATCATCCTAATTTTTTCAGTATTACCCACACTTTCTATGACATTGAAGTGGCATATTGTGGTATTGATATGAATGTGAGGAACTCCCTTGCAAATATTAACCTTTAAATCAGAATTCAGCCAAATGTTACAAAATCACTAGTATTATTAACATATAGTCATATGTTAATATGCTAATAGCATATAGTTGACTATAGAAATAGTCAACATTATGGAATTTAACAATTGGGATAGACTCGCTTGTCATAATCTTTAATTCAAATTACTTTCATTAATCTTTTTGAAACCCTTTTTTGACTAAAAATATACAAGATTTGTGTGGAAAATAATTAAATTGTGTTTAAGTTGTTTTAAAATGAATTTGTTTTTAAATTAAATTGTTTTTAATGCTTCTCGATTTTAAACTGAAACAAAAATAACTATGAGAAGGGGGAAAAGAGATCCTATTTTGCTGGATATTATTTTAAAAAATTAGAGCATGGAAAATGGGATGGATGCAAGCTCAGGTCCATCTTAATGCACCAAATGTCCTTTAGACTTCCTATGTTGAGGCCACACACGGCTATTAGAAATTATAGGAATACTAGAACATTGCACACTTGCAGGATTTCTGGTGTTGTAGCCCAAAAGACTTATCCATAACAGCTGCGGCAAAACCTTCTTTTCTCATGACATTCTACCAATTTAAAAGATGATTCCTACAACCATTTTCCCACATTTTTCTACCTTTTCTACCTTTCATTAGTTTACCTTAGACCATGAATATTAGGATCTAGAAAGTGTGCTTCGCAGTTGTACATCATACTTCTGTCTCTGCTAAAGAGGTTGTTTTATTGTAATGCTTCAAATACACATATTTTTCTTCCCTCTTCCTCCAAATATGTAGTATTCACATGAATCTCACATCTGGCACAATCCACAGCTGTTAATTTTTCACATATTTAGTATGTTAAAACTTACCACAACCTTTACTCTCCAAAATCCCCAAGATTGTTCCAGTATTTCTTCTACATCTCATTTGCCTACAAGGTGTTACTTTAATGATTTTCAGTTAAGAAACACCAGTAAATAAAACCAGCGAAATATCTCTAGTGTTTAAATTCTTTGAAAAATACCATATATTGAAGAGACAAAAGTCTAGGATTTAAGTTTCTCAGTGATTTTTTTTTCAGACCTGGCTCTTCTTATGTATTTACATCTTAATGGCAACTATGATATTATCAACCTACTAAAAAATATATTTGGAAAGATTTATCACATTTATCAACAAATTGAGTCAATTTCATCAATTTATATTTCAACTATTTATATATAAAAATGAAAATATTATCTTACCATTTAAACCCTCTTTTGAGAAGGTTCTATGTTGGAATACCACAAGGATCTTCACAGCCAGACTAGGTGCATATTCATAGTGAATCTATTCAGAGCATAGGATAAACACTGAAAGTCAAGTTTAATTGCCTTAAAGAACAGATGGAACTTGTCATAATCCTTTTATAACATGATTTATTGCACCAGTAAATAATCATACTAAGCCACCGAGAAATCCCTTAATTATTAGATGGGTAATTTTTTTGTTTCTACCATAAAGATATTTAACAATAAAACGAGTGTAGTATTCAAATGAATTGTCCTTAAAAAAATAATGCAGGTGCTTTTAAAATTTCTATTCTAAACAAAAATTTCATCGGAATTTTTGTTTTCTACTTTTGCAGTAGGCAATGGAAAATTATTTTTTGCTTTATTCCTTAATTTAGGAACAAGCAATTCTGCTACATATTTATATAACCATTTAAATAAGGAAAAAGTAAATTTTACCAGGGCCATACCTGGAAAATTGTTCCTTTCCCCCTTAGTACCTGAGTTACTACACATGAGTTCCACAATCTAAATATGGCTATACAGGTTTGCTAAACAAGACAAGCCACATTAGCAAAGTATGTGGTAGGCACCACTAAATACTACAAATGATAAAATAAACCAATATCATACAAAGTCTCGCACTTTATAGCAGCTACTCAATAAGTCTTTCTATTGTTGCACCATTTGTCATTAATATGCTCATTTTTCTGGTCAAGCAGTTAAAGCTCTCCTTTTCAAGCAAGATGAAAGGAAAACATACTTAGTTCTTCCATATCCCAATGTATGTATTGCATATAAATTAATATTTTGCATCAATATTAAGTCTAGAACTCAAAATTATGGTTTTTTTCCCATTATAAGCTGTTCTTTCTTAATTTTTGTGGTTTGCAGTTCATTTTGTGGTTCTCACACATTCTCCTTCTTTCACATCCTTTGTGATACTGACTATGCAACATCTCTTTGTGGACCCAGGCTGAAATTCTGAAGTATGACAAACCTCCTCAATGTTATGAAAATTTTACATGTTATTCTAGCTTTTAGCAAAGGTTACAGTCACCTAGCAGTTCAGATGAACAAAGTACTGTCAACATTTAGAGTATATGCAATGGCTAAATTCATATAGAAAATACCTTGTCACACTATTTTCTTATAGGTGATAATATAAATTACAACTTGCTGAAAGCCAAGGAGAAAGGGCATCAAACTGACACCACAAATTATCAGATCTCTGCCTTTTCTTTGTGATGACAAGACCATATATAGTGTCCACATTAGGATGCTCAGTTAATTTCAGATATGTTGCAGTATCATGGCAACACTTAAAAACCTTAAAATGTCAGAAGTGAAAGTCCTAGAATTAGCAATAAGACAGCTAAAAGACAATGATAGCTAAAGTGTAGCTAAGAGAGGTGATGATTACCCACTTCACGTTTCTGATGTCAGGGTCACCTTAGGAACATTTATTATTGCCAATGAAGTTAACATGGAAGTCAGCAAATTCTTTTGTGTTTGACAAAGTAAATGTTTAAAGACAGTTGGAAATCACACTTATAAGTGGTAGAATTTCTTTTTATTTGTATCTGTGTATAAATGTGACAAAAAATTAAAATAAATCTGAGTAAATTACTTCATAGTTGTTTTTGTAACAATTGCAATTACCTAACTAAGGAAAGAAAATTAAAAAGTAATTTAGGGAAGAATAACCCTTAGTCTATTATCAGCATAAATCAGCCCTTACTACAGACTCATAACCTGTCTTCTCTTACCCCAACCCAACACCTACTTCAGCAATTAATCATTTTCACAGCTTCTTTCACATTCAGCCAGCTTCTTTTATTGTGTCCCAGAAGATCTTATACTCTATCCATCTGTTTCCCTCACTTGAATTCTCAATAATATTGAGAATAGGAGAGCAGCAATGTCCTCTATTTGAATTCTGGTAACCATCCTGGTGATCTCTTGTGTGTCAGGTATACATACTTCATGCAAAGTCTCATTCACCCTGTTCAGTTCTATACTGAAACACTGATGATGACGTTTGTGTAAATAATCTCCTAGAATATACTGAAATTTCTTCTGCAGTTCTGAATATTGAGATTTTATTAAGTTTCATGTCTTGATTAAATGACTGTAGAATTCCCGAAGAAGAGTAAAATTATGTCAGGCTACCTTGACCATCCGTTAAACAATTATTAACAATACATTTTTCTTCTGTTGAAATTGACATTTTTTTTCATATGTACTAACCATCTATTTTCCACAATGTCAGGCTGCATTAGTGCAATAAAATGAATGTTATAGAACAGTGTAGTGGGTTGAACCTGGATGAATGCTAGACACCGACCAAAGCCACTCTATCATACCCCTCCACAATTGAAGAGTGGAGAGAAAGAATTACAAAGAGTTCCTGAGTTAAGGACTGGGAGAGATCACACACCAAATAATATGTGCAAAACAGACTGAAGTTAAGGAAATCAACTGAACTTATTATCAACAAAATCAGAGCAGGATAACGAGAAGTAAAATAAATCTAAAATCTTACCTTTTGCCCATGCCTCCCTCCTTCTGAGGCTCTGTCTTTTTCCCCCACAATGGTGCAGGGAGACAGAGAATGGGGTTTATGGTCAGTTCATCACACATTATTCCTGCCTGTGCTCAGGAAGAAAAATCCTTCCCCTGCTCCAGCATGGGGTACTTCCCATGGAAGACAATACTCAATTTCTCCAATGTGAACCCATAACAAGGGAGACAGTTTTCCACAAACCTGCTCCAACATGGGTCACTTTTTTTCACAGGATTCAGTCTCTCAGGCGCAGCCTGCTCCAAAGTGAGCAGGCTTCTTCAGGGAGAAGTCCTGACAACAAATCTGCTCAGTGTAGGCTCCTCTCTCCACTGGTCTGCAGGTGCCTGCCAGTAGCCTCTTCCAGCACAGGTTTCTCATACGTTCACATCCTCCTTCTCCAGCATGTGGGTGTCCTCCACAGGCTTCAGGTGCATCTGTGCACCTGTGTGGTTCTCCATGTGCTACAGGCGCACAGCTACCTCAATATGGGCTGCAGAGGAATTTCAACTCCAACACCTGGAGAACCTCCTGCCCCTCCTTTTCCACTGACCTGGGTGTCTACAGAGCTGTTCCTCTCACATGTTCTCACTCCCCTCTCCTCTGAGCACAATTACATCTGCACAATAACATTTTGCCTTCTTACATGTGTTAACACAGAGGCCCAGCTACTATCTCTGATTGGCTTGGCCTTGGCTGGGAGCACATCTGTATTAGAGCCAGATGCCATTGGCTCTGCCAGACATGGAGGAAGCTTCTGGCAGCTTCTCACAGAAGCCAGCCCTGTATTCACCCCACTACCAAAACATGTGTCATGGTTTTGATTTGTCAATTAAGATATACTCATTTTCTGTTGTGAGACAGAACCAGGAGTAGAAGCAAGGCAGGCCTAAAACTTAGGAGGGTATAACAAGAAATTTATTAACTACACAAAGGGGAAAAAAAAAATTCAGAATAAGATTGTCAGACCACTCTTTCCTTCCCTTTTTCAACCTTCATAACAACAGAACAAACATACAAAAAACTGCTTCAATTAATTCCCAACTCAAACAGTCCTTTCTTCCGCTCACTTTGGAGTGAGAAGCTTCCTCTTGTTAGGCTATCGGGATTTTTTCCACAAGAAAGTAGAAAACAGTCTTCTTGTGGTTTTACTTTTACGATTCTGCATCCGCTCGGTATCTGCAGTCGTGGCACTTCTCCCAACTCCACAGCCTTNCCAGCCACGCTGGGGAAGGGGGGGGAAAGCGGCTGGGATTTTTATATTAGTTTGAGTCTCTCTGGTCACTGTCCATGGCCACCCCCTCTCTCTCTCTCTGCCAGGGCATGCCAGCTCCCCAGACAGGGGGCCCGGCCCGGCCCCTGCCGGGCCCACAGGCCTGCAGTGGAGCCAGGCCAGGGCCCTGTTACCTGCACTGCTGCCGGAAAAGCCAAGAGGGCTCAGTTCCGGATTACCTCCTTCAAAATGTGTGTTCATGGAGCGAACTAACTTTCTTCAATTGGTTTTTCACGCTGTTAATAAGCAAACCAGCCTCCAATTGGTCACTATCAACTCCCACACGAGTACTCACAGAGAAAACTCCTGTTTGAGTTTTTTCCTCTCCAGGTCAAACTACGACAACCTGGCCATGCAAACCCATTGAAAAACTTAAAAGATAAAGTGCATGTTGTAGCAGTTCAACTTAGGACTGATTCCTAATGCTAAAAATTGTTCAGATTTTTAAAGATAACTACAGTATAAAGAATGAAAATTTAATCTTTTAATAGGAACTCAGAAGAATCATTAATAACAAGTAATATTATAGGTAGCCTTATTTAGGTAGTACCTAAAATTTTATTTCAGCAGTTAAATTACAAAAACATAGACTTTTGTTTATTCTGTACACCTGGTGTCGTGGGCTGAATTCACTCATTTCTAATGAAAAGAGACAGGATGGGAACTGAGTATGAAAACTGTGTGTGGATTAGTGGAAAGAATTGGTAATATACATTAGAAAAGAAGGGAAATAAGATAAATAAGGAAGAAATATCATGATGCTAAGACAAAGTGGCAAAACAAAGTGGGAAATGGAAAGGTTGACATTTGCAGAAATAAAATTATGTAGGATGCGATTTCATTATCTAACTTTTCTTTGTCAGTTGACAAAAAGCCCTGTCAGATCAGAAGACCTGCTGCTGAAATAAATAAGCCTCAGGGTATGATAGAAAAATCAAAATCAAGATGAACAAGAGATGAAATATTGTAGGTATTTGTCCACAATTATGATGCAGTAATCATCTACCCTGTCTTCCAGATTTGTCTCTAATGACAGTTCTCAGTTTCCGCATTATACACCCAGCTTTTGCCCCAGGCATAACACTTTTACTTGTTGGCACTTATTTGTTGAATTTACCTTTCTTTGGTATGTATGTTTTCAGATTCTCTGAAACCAAATTCTATTTTGCTAATAGTTTGAACGCCATGTCTTGATAAAATAATACCATATGCATTTTTAATTTTCTCCAGGTATTTCAGTATAACAGGTGAATCATTGTGAGCCAACAAGAATATTCAATTATTAGTACAGAAATTATGGTGATTGTACAACTTTGCTTCGATGTTTGGAGTTGTTAATCCTAAAATGGATAACATGTGGATTGCATTAGGCAGCGTTAACTCAGAACTGCCACCAGAAGAATTAAAGAAAATTTTTAGAAGAGCACTTCTTTCCAACTAAATGCAGACAGGCTCACAGAATATGAGACATGAGAATGTTGTTAATTGTAGTGTAATTACCAATGAATTGAAGAATGTTGCCTCTCTGCTGCATCGTAGAACACAACTGTCCCTTCAGTACATGCACATTTAGAAGGGAAGAAGAAATAACAGTTAAATATTGCTGATGGTGTGGTTTACATTTATAATGCAAGGGCTTATACACTTATATTTGTATTTATATCTCTTCCTTCAGAAGAAAGATCTAGGCTTCTATGATCTAGGAAACAGGAGAAGAGCAAAGAACAGGACATATAATCCCAGTGTTCTTTCTGTTAAATCAGTCTTCCTGGCTACTAAAGGCTCAACAGAAGTACTGCTCAAACTACACTAATTACATTGTTTTGCATGCCATTTTTTCATTAGCTTCATATTTTTAACAGTCTGAGATGACTACAAATTTTCCATGTCAGTAGCTTTAAAGTGTAACCTCCAAAACTGATGTCATACAAGTAATTTTAAAGATACTGATATTTTCCAGTGTGGACTCACACCAAGGGAATCCAGATTACTTGGATTGAGGCAAGGCTATCTACCCTAGCAAATCCTTTATAAAGGCAAACCGCAGAAGAAAAATATATTCCTTTGGTATGATATAGCTAGCAACCCATTTGCAAGGAGATTAAGCAATCAGACAAATTTTCTTTAGCATGTACACCAGTGAGACATCTATTTCACGTTTCTGTGAAAGTTTTTACTTCTTGTGTTTGTTACCTCATCATCTAGACCTTTATCTACACCAAAGAACTTTAATTTCCAGTCTTTCACATCCTGAAGATGAAAGTTAGATGAAAAAGGGTCATATTTAAGCAGCAAGTAGATTGACATTTCTTCTGGGACTACCATCACAGTATCACAGAATCACTAGGTTGGAAGAGAGCTTTAAGATCAAGTCCAACCCATGCCCTAACACCTCACCTAAACCATGGCACCGAGTTCCACATCCTGACTTTTTTTAAACATATCCAGGGATGGTGACTCCACCACCTCCCTGGGCAGACCATTCCAGTACTGTATCACTCTTTCAGTAAAAAAAAAATTCCTAAATTATATACACCTTTCAGGCAGAAAAGGAGGAATTTCAGTTGCAGCTAGATGCATGAAGTACTTTTTTGAACTTTCAAATTGTTCTTTTTTTAGTATTTTTGTTCTTGGACCACAGAGAGGAAAGAGCTGAAGTGCTGGTCAAAAAAACGGGGAGAGTTTTTGCACTTTTTTTAATGTGTGGAGAGTCCACAATAGCTATATAAAATCTTGTTCTGATAGGTCCTGCAAGAAAACAGAAACAGGTGCATTTCTGCCATGTTTCAAATCTCATTTGTTTACATAAAAAAGGATTTAAATTTCAACTCACTCATTTTATGTTTGCAGTATTTTGTTCCTTTATGAGAAACAGAATAGAAATCAACAGTAGAAATAGTGTGAATGGAAACATGGCTGCAGTTTTATGAAGTGACACAGAAACCAAATGTTCTGTGATCTAAATCTTAATCACAGCTATTTCACAAATATTAAAGTCATAGTTAGCAAAATGCACAATGTAAAATCCTGGAAATAATTAATCTAAACTCACTAATTTTCTGAGCTCCATACCTTATTTGAAACATATTTCTGCACTCTTGTAAATAACTTTCCATTTATCCAAGTGCATTGGAAATATTTATTGAAGAATTATTTTAAACACCTGTGAATAAAAGAGATCATCATAATTCAGTAAGTAAAATTGTAAATGCCTTATCTAAGTTAGTTTCTCTACTAAATCCCTGGGCAATCGATAGCAGAAATTGGAGATGATTATTTTAATTTATTCTTAAATCTAAGTTTCCGAGTGCTTTGAAATAAACTAGCAGAAATTTGTAATGAGCTAAACTTCTCAAAAACAGCCAATAGGTTTTAACCCTCCTCTCCAAGCAAACAGTTTTTAACAGAAAATGAATTGAACTAGATATTTTAAATTGCATCTCTCAAAGCTACTAAGTCAGTTTAGAAATAAAGGAAGATTTCATTTATGACAGCTTTCTTCTTGCTTATTCTGTCCTTCAGAACAAGCTAATGCTTTCATGTTCCATTTTAAACTCTGTAGTATTCTGAATGGCAGCAAACCCCCACACAGTCATCTTCTAGGAATTTCTTAGGTAGGGACATCCTTCAATAGCATCCAAGACACAGATGTTTGTTTTTTACAGATTTCAGCAATCTCATAATCTATGAGAAAGAATTTTCAGCTCTTTCCTCTGATTTTCTCTCTTCTTTTTTACCTTTTGAAGGGAAACCAAATTGCTGCATTGGCTTTCTCCAAGGACCATCTCTCAAAAACAAAGAATTACTTGGCATACAGATTTCCACTTGAATGTAAATTCACGTTAGCTGGAACTTGCGAATGTATTGGTCTAAAACCTAGAAGATTTGTTTCCCAGGACTTTTTTTCTCAGTGTTCATTTTGAAATTGGCAAAATAACCCTCGGTTTACTTAAATTTTATACATATTTATGATAACATATTCACAGGGTATCAATTGGTACAAGTCTGTAATGAATTATAATAATTAAATCTAGTGATGTGTATGTCTTGTTTCCTCTCTTCATGTTTCTCTAATAAGGAAGGGATTTCACCCCAAGGTCTTAGAAACACAGGCTTATGCCCTAAATGGCTTAATATAAACTGAAACAGGTTATCTTGCCTAAGCTGAAGGATTTGGATCCACTGTGGTGTAAAAGAATGAGCTAGCAAAGTCTTGCTTATGTCCTGGAATTTTTTTTCTGGTGAAATATTTCCACCACACGTAAAGTATAAGACTCTTAATGCTACAAGGTGCAAGTGTCTCAAAGCCAAAAAACCTCCAGCATATAGTGCCTGTGGAAAATAGTCCATCATTACTACATTACTTCATAACTTCACTGAAATTATGTTAATCTCCATTGAATTAATAGCAAATGAATAAAAGTTAGCTACTGATACAAATTTAAATAAAATCTAGAAAATGTATTATACGTGCTACAAACTGTCTTTTGAGGTATCTACTTGCAGCTAGGTTATACATCATATAAGACCCACAAAAGTATCTTAATTTTTGGAAGCAATTCCCCATAAATGTAAAAAATTGCATATTCCATTATAGCATTATTCATTAATGACAAGAGAACAATTTATTATTTTTTCATATTTTCATTTCTTGCTGTAAACCATGAGAATAATTTAACGTGAAACAATCAATAACGTTTCATTTAATACATGATCATAAAAATATTATTTTCTTTGCTATCTTTTCCCCACCATATACTAAGATATTCAGTGAGGCTGAAATTTTCCTTTTTTCTTGTCAGATAAGTAAAATACCGTTTTTTCCTTTTAAAAACTATTTTACAATGAGAGTTAATGATGTATATTCCACACAATGGAGTTTGTCACATACACTCTACTACATTAATTTAGTGCAAATCTTTAAGCCCGGTCTCCATCTTACACCAAAAATTCAAGTACAGAACAAAAAAATTAATAAATTATTTTCTTTAATGCAAAAGCTGATTTCCCATTTCTAATAAGGAAATATGCTGTATAACTTAAGGCGTTAATGAAAATACATAAAAGAAAAAAAAAAAAATTATGTGTATGCTTATCTTCCTAAGAAATTCTCAGACAAATTCTTCTCAAGACAAAGCATTCACATGGTTGAAACTAATATTCAAACAAAAATGGGAAGAGTTGAAGAGTCTGATGTTTATAAATTACACCAAGCACGAACAAACTTGAGGTCAGACTGTTTCCCCGTTATCTTTAGCCTCTTGAAGAGGCTCCTGACTAATATCTGCCAAAAGGCACAGAGCTCTGTAAATTGACAGCTTATGACAATGGTTGGGCAGAAACCTTCAGGTAGAAATAATGGAAATAGATCAATATTTTTTGGAGGAAAACCAAACAATGAGAAACAGAATGTCCTTGGGAAAGTGCAAGGATTGTTCAGTACCTCAGAGTCAGCTTTGTTTAAAAAAAAAGCTAAACACATATTCCTTAGCTGGGAAATGTTAACTTTAATGAGGCAGTGAGGCAAAGTTCTAAAACAACAAAACAAAACCTCATTTAGATTCTTTTTTTTTTTTATTTTATTATTTTCTTTTATTACTCTTATTTTTTGTGCATTTCAGATGGCATATGAGTTTCCCTAGTTAATAATTTTGAGGTGAGGGGGAGGGGGTTAAGAGGTTTCAGGGGTTTGTGTTGGTTATTCTTAGTCATATCTTTAGCTGTAAATTGGCCAACGAAATAACAAGAACATGATGCTCTAGATTAAATTTAGTTCAAGTGAAACCAAGTTCTTCCTTTCTGTCCTCTATATTTATCTTGTCTTGGAGTTCAAGCAATGGACTATTTAAAAAAATTTAGGAAATAATGTTTTACTTTTCGTTAGTGCATAGTTTAATTCAGATTGCTCTGGATTGAAGCTTCATGAAAATAATATTGTATAGCTTGTATAATAAACAATTCTATGGCTTAAAAATTATAGCATTTTAGTTGCAGAACTTTCTCCGTGGTACATGTGAGTTTCAAGAACAAAAACATCTCTGACTATGGGAGTTCAAAGAGTGTACATTTTTATTAGAGCAGGGTAAGCATCCTTGCAGCACTGCAGATAAAAATGAAAGCACAGAAATCAACAGTTAAATATTATTTTTCCTTGTTTGAATATGTCCAAATATTTCTTTAACTAGAACAGATTCACCTGCCAAAATGTGCATTTTCTTTGCAATTAGAGATGAAGTTTGCGATAATACAGAACAGCCTAAAACTTCATTTCACAAGTTAACAGAAAAAGGATGATGTGTTTTAGGGAGGTCAAATATATTATGTCATGAAAAAACAGAAAAGCTTTATCACATAATTTGTTTAGTGTACTTATCAAAAAAAAAAAAAAAAGTTGGGGGCATTAAAAAAAAATTTTTTTTTTTTGCCAAGGTAAAATGAAGGGGCAAAAA
>VWZS01004219.1:2036014-2067006 GCA_013397075.1 Rhabdornis inornatus
TAACATGCTTTAAATACAAGCTCTCTGCTCAATAAAATAGGCCTTTTTTCCCTAAAAAGGTCCATGTGTGTTGTTGTTGTTTTTTTTCCTCTCTCTAGGTCTGAAACCACACCCCTAAATATATTTTATTAAATATTTCTCTTTTTCTGCCAGAACTGAATGTATTAAATGCAGTTTTGTAAGACAAGAAAACTCACAAATATTTTATACATTATTGAAAAAAACCAGAAGGAGACAATTATAAATTTGTTGGCTCCACATAAAACCTGCAATCTGGGCACATGCTAAGATCTCTAGGACTGATTTTCTGTGCCTTATAATTTTGGTTTAAAATAAAAATTATTCTGCTATGATCTGAAACCATGTGAGATTAACTTACCTCCATATTTATTTATTATATATTGGATTACACCTTTTAAGGAAGATATGAAAAGAAATGCACAAATAGGCTTCCTCATAATATTTTATATTACAACAGAATAGCAACAGTAACTGAAAACTGAAGGAAAGCCAAATGGAAGCAATAAAGGGAGACAATAAATTCAGACTTAATTATTGTCCGTGTTTTCTATACATTTTGAGCAAAGTTTTGTTAATGCAAAATCACTCTAGATAAGATTGTTTGGCTTTTTAATGTGAATCAGGAGGTCACCTAGAGGAGGTTATTTCTGTTAATCAAACCAGAAAGTCATACCTTGAGATACCCTGTAATCTGGAATAAATTCTTAGACCATTTCTTTTTAACTGACTTTTAGCTTTGAAACATTTTTCTGTGCAATTGTGACAATGTGGAAGATATATTAGGACTGTCAGGATTCAGGAATGCTCCCTGACATCCCACTACACACCAAAATATACCTGTAGCTGTACACCATCAGAGGGCCATAGACATGCTGTGCCACCACTACCGAACTGCTTGTGGTGGCAGCTTTCCTCTTGACTCATGTAGGTAAAATGAGAGCCTGCTGTGTTAAACTTTGTGAGACCAAGAAAAGTGTAATGGGACTAACACAGATTGTAAGGTATCCTGTACTCATGGATATACCACCCCATTTGGCATTATCCATCTGTTACCTAGGTGCATTAAAAAATACACTTAGTTCATAATAAGTCTTTTCACCTTTCTTTTTCTTTGATTTGGGTGTGTTTTGTGAATACTCATTGGAAACTTCTCTGACAGCCCAGGTACTGCTGGATGCATTTGTCTGCATACCTAATATTTCCTGGTAACAAAATGACTCCCAATTTATTTGACTATATTGGGATTAAGACCAAAATTTATTTGTTCATTTTTTCTGTTTATCTATGTTTTGCCCTAGAAGTGCAGTATAGGTGAGGAACACTTCTTATTTTTGACTAACGTAATGAAACTGCCATAGATTCTGACATATACCATCCAGCCACACACACCATCAAAAACATGCTGATTTATCAACAGAAATTTCCTTTAGCTGTCATGAAGAAATATCATGGTGTAACCAATCACCAAAATCCTATAATGAAAGAAGATCAGAGAAGATGATCACAGACAATGTGCTTGTGATACTCACGGGAAAGTACAGGGAGTGACAGGACCGGTTTTAAGGAAAGCTGAACTTAAAACAAAAAAGAACAGATGGTGACCTTTGTTTTAGTCAAATGTTTGATCTGGTCAACTCACTGTGTAAATGACCTTAATGGTTTTAATGTCTTTCTGAGTCAGCCAGACCAGCATGGGGGGAAGTGTATTTGCGGCTCAGCCCAACACAGATATAAAAGCTGAGCATCCAACAGGATAAACTGTGAAAAAAACAACAGACTTGAGCTCCCACATACTCTTTCCAGTGTCTGAGGGTGCTCAGCACTGTCACAGCACATACATAGTGGTTGATGATGGGAGTTATGTCTGTGATGTGATCCAGGTGAATGTTGCAATTGCTATACTGTGCTTGTGTTAGAACCTCAGTGTGCTGCTGCATACCCTGTTAAATCAAAGTCCCATGTAACGTCCAATACCTTCAAATAAGTAAATTTGGTATTAAAACTTTGTGCAGAGTATCTGAAAGAGCCTGGTCAGAGAGTATTGGATCCTGACACAAGAGTGAAACCATAGACATTGTCTGCTGTAGTGTAGGAGGTCTACTTACAGGAATGATCTTCTCCTGAGGTTGCTGAGAGTCTAGTTTGAAAAGGTGAGAAAATGAATTTGGTTGGCATAGAGAGTATGCTATTTTCAATGATCGTCTCATGAAACTCCCTCTATGAATTTGTTAAAGTTCTGGATTTTGCTATGCCCCAACAGATTGGATTAAACCATATCTATATTTCCATTTCTCATTTTCATAGTTTCTTAAAAGCTTTCTTGCTCATCTTTTTCTTGACAGCATTCATATCTACATGCTTGTATTTATTTGTGATATTTAGAATAATGGGGGGGGGGAGGAGGAGAAAGCAGGTTATCCTCTTTGGATAAAAGTCTTCTATGCAGCTTAATTTCCTGTTCACAAGGAGTATAAATGTCTTGGCACCAAAGACTTGGCCAGCTCTGCAACTCGGAGCCAATACACTAATACTCAGAGTGATGCTGTGCCAGTTAGAAAATGCAGTACAGGATCTGAGCCCAGGTGGACGGTGCCCAAAAATGCCACCTGTTGGTGTCTCTAATTCTTGGCTGTTTGCAAACTGGAATACACTGCTGGTCTCTTCATTGCCAGTGTTCTTCCTCAATGTATTCCTAGTACTGAGAATAGGACAGGAGTCTAGGTTGTCTACATCAGCTTAGTTCTGTCTTTCAGTGATGCATATTCTGTGGAAAGTTGCCCGGTAGAAAAAGGAATAGAGCAGACTATACACATTACAAAATTTATTTATATAATACAAAAATTTTGAGTTTTTTCAAGATTTGACTTGATCTGATTTATTTTATTTTTTGTTACCACCCATCCCCAGCTCTGAAAACCTACAAATAGTAGACACCTGCTCTTTGTGGTGTAAAGGCTATTTATGTTATTATATCCTGATGACTTAATTTTAACTAAAGGTTTGAATTTTCATAAGAAAGTTCTTCCTTATTAGTTGGCATCCCATGTGGTGTGTAGTACACAGAGACGTTACTAATATGACCTACTCCCATACTTTTAAATTTGTTATGTCCATTGATTTTGGGGGGATTTTTTGGGGGGTAGGAATATTCATAACTTGGGGGAAAAAGGGGTGAAAGGAGAAAAAAAAATTAAGAAAAGACATATAAGTGATTAAAACAAAGTCACTTGAAGTAAAACAAGAGCTAAACTATCTGTGACTAAAATGCAAACACTGGCTATAGCTAGCCATTCTATCAGAGCAAACTAATTTTACAAGAACATTTCTCTAGCCATATTGCATGATCTAATCTGGAATATGTAGGAAGCAAAAAATCACACAGTTCACAGTAATGACTAGTTATTCTTCCAAATCTGAAACAAAAATCGACCATAATAACAGGTTTTAAAGAATCTGGATACATGGAGATTTTTGTTAATGATGGAATTCAGAAATCATTTAAAGTCTCTTCTAAAAGAACTTATTTTCTTTTATAGACACTTCTGTGTAGACAGTAAACTGTATAAATTAGCTCTTCATGCAGATATAAGTTTGTGAGCCTCAGAATTCGTGCAAATACATCAATTATAGACTGACATACATTCTGTGTTCTGGGATGTGCATAACAAGATACTCACATAAGTTTAATTGCCCAGAGACACCTGAAAGGGTGGTTTTCAAGGTAGGAGGAAGCAGATGCAACTGCAGTTGTATTCCAGGGAGTCACAAGTTACCAGAAAAAATCCTCCACCACCACCACCATTTGGGAACTACTGCTACTCCAGACATAATGTTGGACAGCAGTACTGTATATTTTATACTTCTAATGTTTCTCTTAGAAAAATGGCAGTTGAAACACATCTGCAGTTTGAATACTAAACTAGTTTGGGCAAGACTGGACCATGATGATACACACATGAGAAACATGAAATACTGAGGTCTTTTTCCCTATGCAGTACTAGATTTTTCACATGTACCATGAGGTCCATGCCCTTCATTCTGCCAATTTTGATCAGATTTCTTATTATCTGGAAGCTGAAGAGATGATTACTTGGCCCTGGCTCTAGAGCTGTTGATGATAACTGGTATTTTCAGCACCCCTTCTTTACTTGGACTGTGTAGCATATATGATGCACATGCAGTCCCAATGTGACTTTTCAGAACCCCATAGTTGATTGTGAAATTGTAATGCACTTGTACACTGATGAATTTCTCATAAAGAGACAATTTTTTGAAGTAAGAGACTGCTAAAATAATAATGCAATAAATAATTAAAGATCCATCTTGATATTCTACAAAATCTTGTTTATATACATACTCAAGGAAATTTTAAAAATGACATTGTCTCACAGCAGTTTGCAGAAAGATATAAGATCTTGTCTGTGCTTCTCAGAAAAGCAGAGAGGTAGTTCAAAAGGAAGTGAAGTGTGTTTACTTGCATGTAAAGCACACATAAAATATGAAAACTAAGCCCTTTGAATAAAGGTCTTTGAAGTCAGTGTCAGTTTTTCTGTGAAGTTAATGAGTAAAAACAGCTGATTGGTTGCAATTGAGGAGATGGAAGGGATGAAGCCCTTTCTTGAACCAGTACACATTCACAGATGATCAGCAAAACTCCTGATTCAGAAGTAATAGAAGTGAGACTCAGAGAGAACTCATTATGAAGTGAGGGTGGAGGAAGGCAGACTTTGTTCTGTACTTTGCAGACTAAAGTAAATACATTGAATAAGTAAGAAGTAAACAATGACTGTAATGTTACAGACCTGTTCTTTCTAACCATGAGCTAAGGATGAATCAGAAATCATTAAGTCATGAAGAAAAGGGTATCAAATTACTTCCCTTTCCATCAGTGTTTTTAAAGCAAACAAAGAATCCTGAGGGCCGAGGGCTACATCCAGTGAGCATCTGAAGTCTGCAGACTCTAAACTGAAGGCAAAAGCAAAATGCCTTGCTCATTGTTTGAAGGAATCTGGCCAATTAAAGAACATTACTAAAATGCTATGTAGAAATCTGCACTTCTTGCAGTGGAAATTACCTTCAACATACTCTTTTGTCTGTAGGAGAAATGCTTCATTTAACAGAAGAACATTTTAGTAACAAGAAAAACTATCACTAGAAATAGATGTGTTTGTGTTTTATTGTATTTGGTATAATTACTACGATACGCTTGCAAAGCAAATTTGAGAACAAAGCAGGCACTCAGGCATTCTAATGAGGATTGTAGTCTTTTGGTTCAGGTAGTGTAAAAACATATACTGAGTCATCTAGCCAGAGTCTGTGTCAAGTAAATCTGATTTTCTTCCCTTCTGTTTTAGGCTGAAGATTTTCTTTCCCGTTTAGATTTTGCTTCAGTTTCAAAGTTATTATTCCATAAAAAGAATCAGAGCAAGAATGGCAACAGGTAAATTTGGTATATAGTGTTACCTCTTGTGACAAGAAGCTTTGGTCAACGAAGTTACAAAAACAATTGTATTTTATCTATCTAATTGCCTATTTTTTTTGCTCAATATTAGAAATTATGCTTGTCCCTTTATATATGAAAGAACTTCTAGTGATTATGTGCCCTACATGCCTAGGTGCTTCATCTCAATTAATAATTTCCATATCCCCTCTTATTCAATTTTTGCTGCATCATAATTTGTGTAATAGTCAATAAACTCAGATCTCTTAGTTTCATATTCAAAATATTGTTATGGAAAAAAAGAAAGCAAAATATGCACTGTCAATAATAACAACCATTAAAATCAGTTAAAACAGTTAAAATTATGCACACGTTTATGTATACCCTTGCAAAGACATGTTACATCTTAATCTGCTATGTATTTTTCATGTTCATCAGAAACTTGTTCCTTGTTTCTTGCTCAGGTCCCAAGGCTGCCTTTCTCTAGACGAGCAGTTGTGAGCTATTTATAGTCCCAAGGTTGCCTGTGACAACCTGTGCCTTTGTTTGGGGCTTTTTTTGTTGTTTGTCTTTGTCAGTTTTCTTCTTCTTTATTCATCCCATGTTTGCAGTTCTCTCCAGTATGCAGAGAAACATATTTGTCTGTATATGTAATAAAAGCTGAGATATTTTCTCTACAATCAGGTCACTTGAAGGAGCTATTAATAGATTAAAATATAACAATATATTTTACAGTCTCTCGAGACATCAGGGAAACTTGCACTGCAGCTTAAATACTGTCACAGCAAAGCTGGGATAACCTTTAGAGTGACCTTTCTCTGTTTAATGAAAAGCAACTATAACTTGATAGAAAACAACATTAGCATGCACATAATAATAAGCCGTATAATGACTCTTTAGCTGCATGAACTACATTAATATCTTGCAAGAAGATATAACTTACATTAAAATTTCACAACTGCTGCAGAAGCCAATGTCATTGCCACAAAGCGAGACACAAGGAAGCACAAACATATTGGAGTTAATGTTTTCAGTATCACACACTGACATACATTGAACAGGTGCTTATAGCAGAGTGTATTGGAGGGTTATAGAAGAGCATCTATGCAAATACTACATATTTTCACTTGAATTTAAGGTATATGTTTGCGAAAAAAAATACATTTTTATCCGTTAATTTGCAGCTTTAGCTTTGAAGAATACGGAGTGTCTTCTCACTAAAGGGTGAAAAAAAGCCTGGTTGATGTGGGTCAGCTGAGTACTTATATATTTGTGTGACAAGTACATGCAAGCCTCTTTATTACTTGTAAGTAATATTCTTCTTATCCATGGAACTCAATGCATTTAAAACTAAACTAGATGTCTATCAACGGAAGAGTCTACAGAGACATCACAACTTGAGATAGTATTTAGCTTATTTATAGAGATTTACTTTCTGATTCTTTTATTTTTATTCTTCCTCACAGTCTTTTCTATTCAAACTGCACACTATAGAGCCAATGGGAAAAATCAAAATACTACACTTCCATAATTTTCACTGACAGTAAACCAGTAAGCACTAAGTCCTGTGTTTCAGTCCTTAGAAACAAACTTTTGCAAAATTTGTGGCCTTGTAGTGGTACTCAGGTGTCAAATATCTAGTAACATCATGGGCAAATGTGTGGTAGCAAGCAACCAGACAGATTTTCTTCAGAAGTTCCTTCTGCCTGCGTTTGAGATTTATCCAGAAAAGAAAAAGAGAAGACCTTTTTCTTCTGGATGACAAAAGTGCCTATTTCCCTGTTCATGACACCTTGTTTCAGAGGTAATTAAGCCTGACCAGTCAAGTAAACTTTTCATCTTCAAGTGAAAAATTGAAACAGACTCACAGCTGTTCTGACATTTATTTGCTAATACTTCGGACAAAAGACTGTCTGTGGAAACTAACATTTGTCATCATAAGCTATAACAATACATGTAATAATACTTGTAGTAAAGGAAAATATTTCCTTCTTGTTTGGTTTCTGAACATATGTTACCATTCAAAAAGTCAACATGTTTTATAAATTCCATCAGACAGGAGTTGATCCTCACACACTCATTGGGCAAACTTCCTGCTGTCTTTTTGTACCATTTATCTCTACAACCCTTCTAAGGGAAGAGACTGTCCTGCTATGAAGACATTCATTCTTCAAGTTAAAATTATCACTGAGGAGATGGAAATTCACTGTTTCTGACAGAGGGCATAGGGATTGATTATTCAAGATGATGGTCTTGTCATAAATGGGATAGAAGACATGAAAAATTGCCATGGTTTAACTGATAAGGTAATGTTAGGTCACAGGTTGGACTCAGTCATCTCAAAGGTCGTCTTTTCCAACCTAGTCTATTCTGTAATTCTGTAAAAATGAAAACAAAGAGGAAATCTTTCTTGAAATCTTCAGATGAGAAGATGATGGTGTTTTGGAGAAAAATGATGACAAAAAAAAGGAAGGAGACTTCAAGAAATGCAGGAAAAGGAATTTAGAAAGGAGACATAATCTTGTACATACATGTAAGGCAAATTTTAATGTACATAATATCACCAGAAATTTTGACAAGGCGAATGGAATCATCTTTCATCTGAACCAAACAGGTAAGGTGGCTTTTATCCATTTCAGTTCATAGCTCTTGTTACCTGGTACAGGGACAAAATCTGCTCCTACACGTGACCTATGATCTCCATTAAAATGGCATAGCTGTACAATGCCTCCACATCAATATTTCTCATTAGCAATTCTTATTTAAGAAAAATAGTATTTACTCCATTTCTACCTCTGGTTTGTTTCTGACTTAAGTTGCCCACTCAATTGCTTTGAGTTGATCATTTTTAGGATGCATTTTATTAAGAATTAGAATAGAATAGAATAGAATAGAATAGAATATTTCAGTTAGAAGTGATGTTATAATGATCATCTAGTCCAGCTGCTTGACTAATTTGGGGCTGACCATTAGTTAAAGTATGTTGTTCACGGCCATACGCATATGCCTCAGACTGAAAGTTTTGAGACATCGACTCTAGGAAGTCTGTAACCAGTATTTGACTACACTCTGAGTGAAGAAATGCTTCATAATGCCAACTCTGAACCCCCTCCAAAGCATTTTTGAGCCACTGCCATGAGTCCTCAGTCTCAAATAGAAGAGTTCAGCACGTCCTTCTCCACCTCCCCTTCTCAGAAATTTGTACAGAGCAATGATATTTCTAGAAAAGCATTTCCTAATGAAATGGCTCTGCATCTGGAAACCTGCATTTTATGCCAACACACATGCAGAAGAGTATTTCTGAAATAGTATGAGACTGATGTGCTGTTCACGAAGATCCTGATTTGGAATTAAATGCAGTGGGAAGCAACTGGTTTGAGTGATATGGAGATGAGAGAAGCTTGTTTTTATAGACACTGCCACACTGTTATTTTTACAATTTGAGCATAATTGCATCATAGAGCAGCTAACAAAAGATTGCTGTAGAGAATCATTACTATCCCAGCTATATTGCAGAACAGTATGCTAGGCCAGCTTTGAACTAGCTTACACAGGAATCTATCTTTTATAACCTAAAGTGGTGTTGTTGCCTGTCACAGATTGCATAAGCTCTCATAAACCAATACTATATAACTGGAGATAGAAAATGAAATTTTCCCATACATTATTGCAAAAGGGTTTGAGGAGTTGCAGCATTGTTCAAAATTTCATAAACTATCCACTGCCTTTTCAGTGGTAACATGTGGGCCAGAAACCCTTCTATAATATATTTGAGTGATTTTAGACACAATTATCTTTAATTCTCCTCTTCCCCAGCACCACAAAAAACCCCAAAAAACAAAAAACAAAACAAAACAAAACCTCAGAAAATTGTGTTACTGCCAAATCTACAGTGTAATCTGCAGGCTCATTTACTGTAACCAATACTTTACACTGTCTAGTGAGAAAAGTCACAGGTGCAGTGATTTAATTACTGATCAGCCATTTTGCATTGATTTAGTCAGCAACATGTTCTTTCCAGGAACTATTTCAGAATAATTTTTAAAGCCATTGTTGGAGATGCCGTAGGTCAAGTGCTGAGAATCAAATTCAAAATGGCAAAGGCAGACAGATAGAGCATAAAATTTGCATGAGAGAAGTTGATGAATTTATTTGTTTGGCAAAAAATTGAGTATGGCAGGGCATAGTGGATGACAAAAAAGAGTTAAGGATGTCAATTATTTAAATAGAATTCTGATCAATATATATATTTTTAAAAGTTTCTTCTTTTCTGTGAAAAAAAACACGAAAAAAAGCGATACTATGAATTGACATTGCCTCAAAGAAACAGATCAGTGTCATACCCTGAAAACACCAGTCTGGTTGGCAATAACACATCATGGGATTCTTCCAGACACTTAATCTGTAATAACCCTATCCACATGCACACAAAAGAGAGATTAGGCATTTTAGGGGCACAGCACCTTTTGAGGTCAGAGGGAATATAAATTTAATTCTAGACAGAATTGCTAGATAGAGCGAATAGTAAGTTGTTCAGCTGTCTATTTAATTGTTTCAGTGTCATCTGAGTATTTCTGATCCTTTCAGATTGCTTGGTTTGCTCAGTTTGGGTGTGTAGTTTTTTATTGTTGTTTACTTTTTTGTTTTTTGTTTAATTTCTTTTCCATTTAGGAGCATCAGTGTATCTTGGGAGTTTATATCTCTGAGTTCATCATGAAAAGAGTCATCTTCTCTTCAACTCTCATATTTCTGCATGATACCTTGAATGAGTTCTCCCCAAAGTCAGTGTTTTATCACCACTCATAGCACACAAACTCCTTTTACATTAGAACATACTTTCGTGCACTTCTGTTAAAATTTCAGGTTATGACATGGAGCTCCTAAGCCTTTGAATAGAGCCTGAAACAGTCAGTCTTAAATTAAAAATGGTCTTTAGCTTACTGCAAAATTTGCATCACTTTCCATTGTCCATTGCTGACATTTTTACATTGTGTTTAATGGGGTCATTTAAAGATTTTCCAGGTTAAGCAAAACTTCTCAGGCCGATATCAGGCTGAATTTTATTCATAATTTTCCTGTCTGTATGCAAAGAATTCTTCCCCACACATACATTTTTACTTTTATCTTTTTCCAGAAAGAGTAGAATATCAAACTACAAAGACAAAAGTAAAATCAAGATGTTTTGTCTTTTTTGTCATCATTCAGAATAGGTTACCCTATAAACAGGATGATGCAAGAAATTCTGGCCAAGCTACCCAGAAACAGTCTGTGTGTAGCAATATCTGATATCTTGTCAGATACTCCAGCTGTTCCTCCCTTTACTGGACTCCTGAGACTTAAAACTAAAATGTTTTACCTCCCTTATGCTAAAATCTTTTCGCACCTGCTTTTCAGCTTTATCAATAGAGCTGCATCTTATCCTGTTAGAGTATGATATTATTATGAAAAATTCCTGCAAAAAGGCTGCAGTAACATAGCAAATAGTAATCTTTATAAATTACTGAATTCTGCCTTATGGTCGTTGCATGTGCACTTACTATACTGGTAAAGTATTCAAAGAAATAAGCTTGTTTGAGGTAAGAAAGCTGCTGAGCTTCTATTTGTAACTGCATTGCTGAAACCTCATTTGTTCTTGAGCTAGAACCTAAAACAGATTAACTACTATAGTAGAGTAAATTTTCAAGAGATGTAGTCGTAATTGGCTTTAGAAATTATGATGAAGACATAAACAGGCTTTTTATCACTAAAGTAAAATATGCACTAGATGGAATTGCTATATATAAACTGCATGGGTGAATAGCATGCTTGGGGTTTTTAAGGAAATGCAAAAGGTGAATAAATTGCATGTGAATATATATTATATAATATAAGAATGTTTATATGGCACAGTGTTTTGGGGTTTTTTTAAGTATTGGGGGTTTTAAACTTAACACCTAAATAAAAAGGCCTGTTATGACCTTGTGTAGATTTTAGAAATCATATTGGAAAATGCTTTACATATACACATAATTAACTTAATGAGTCAAATTTACTGTTCCATCTCAGAGGGACACTGAAAATTCACCTCTGAGTAAGTGAAGTGTTTTAAATGCTGTTCCATTTATAGTTTCTTTATGGATTTAAGGCCAATGAATGAGGCACCATGACACAAAATAACCATTTGACTAACTGCCAATATTTGGGGCTGGAAATATACAATAATTTTGCTAGAGAAAAATACATTTAAAACAGAATGAGTCTTAAAGTTGATTATATTTTAAACTAGAAAATGTTGCATTTTACTTTTTTTTTTAATAATTTCGTACAAAATGGTGCTCCCTAGTCATGAATATATTATGTTTATTTCAGCTGAGTTATATCAATGCTGTGTTAACAATAACCTAAAAGTTGCCCTTAAAATTCAGCTTGTCTGTTGCTGAATTGACCTATGATGGTCTGGAGACAAGATGCAGCTCTGGGGATATTGAGCATAAAAGTAACCTACTTTAGGGCTCTAAATGTCCTTCCACAATGTGTTATTTTTCAAATTTTGTCACCTTGTTAGGTACAAGTGAGAAGAGGAAAAATGTGTGACTTCAACAGAAATGATTGGGTGTTTCAAATGCGTATAGTTTATACAAAAAGATTTCCTTTTAAAAGGTTTACATGGAATGCATACTCTGCTTTTGTAAATGTGAGTTTTTGTCTGATCTACTACAAAAGAATCTGTGTTATCTGGAGATGGAAATCAGAGTTTTCATTAAAATAAAAATAATTGGAGGCAAACCTTTTTAAGAGAAATGTTGGTGAGAGTGACCTTACTGCTTTTTCAAAAGCAAAAAAAGGTCAGGAATTTAAAAAATCATTTCTGCAAATATTTTAAATTAATTTACAACTATTTTAGTAATTATGTTACAAAAACCTGATTTTGTTTTGTCAAAAGTTGTTTTTTTTTAATGACATTGAAAATATTAGATGGGGAATACAAGTAAATTCAGATTGCAGTATAAATTTCTTTTTAAATACAGAATTTAAAATTGTTGCCCAGTCAGTTCTTGTTTTAGCAACAACTTAACTAGTTATGAGATGCATAAGGCAAGTAATCTAATAGTGAAACTGATTTCACCATCTTATTCTGTAAATGAGATCTATCAAGTTTTTTGTTTGTTTTGCTTGCTCTTTTTTTTAAAAAATAGGCTTATTTTAACTGCATTTCAGATATACTAATCCAGATTTACACTCAGTTGTAATTCCTAGATTTTTGCCTGTTGTCTGTTATATCTACTAAGCAGCAAAATTTCTGTTAAAAATGCTTTTAAATGCTTTTTATTAGATACTCTTTTCTGCCATGTGCATGTACTGAATATGAATATGTGCTGCAGCGTCATTCAACCCCGTGCCTCCTGTAGAATCATGAGCTCACATCTATAACACTGAGCTCACTTTTTGTATAATGCATACGTAGTTTCTAGTCAAAACACATTCTCCAAAGCCACTCATTCAACTGTCAAGTAAAAAAAAAGATATTGCATTAATAAAATTTTGTAAATCTACCAATCACTTTAAATATTTTTTTTCTCATGAATAGATCTAGAAACCAATTTTCAGAACTGTTAATTTAGATTACTTCATTCAAGTCTCAGCATTTTTAAAATTTTACTGTTTTATGCAATGAGGGCAGGCAAGAATCATACTTTGCATTTTCAAAAATCATGCTTTTACTTAATTTGTTTTGCTGGTTGGGTTTTCTTCTTTCCTTCTGTACAATAATAACATATAGAAACAACTACTAGCAAATGAATCCCCAGGCTTAAATTGAATCAGAGGAATACAAATTAGTAATTCTTTACTTCTGTTTTAAACAGAAAGGTCAGCTGTTTTGCTCTCATTCCCCTTACAGAGTTGTAGATATGCATAAAGCTGTGGATAACTTCACAGCACAAGGGCAGCAGCACAACGTGACATTACAGCATAGATTGTGCAGATCTTTCATTTCAGCAAGAGCCAGCTGTTTGATTATTCATGTTCTTTCAATTCAGAAGCCAAGAGGAATTATATTCTGAGGTTTAGACGCCACCAGAAGAGCACTTATGGAGAGACGGGTATTTACTGACAATAATGCCTCAGTAAGTACTGACCTGCTTTGATTAGACATAAACAGAAGGAGTTAATAATGGACTTTAAAGCCTGACATATGAAGCAGAAAATGAAATTCAGAGATACAATGAAATTTAGTGTTTGGGCCATCTAAGGAAGTTGAGATTAACAATAGATGTGAATTCATGGGCTCTGCATTATTTTCATGATAGTCAAAGTTTTGGACTACAAGATGCTAATGAATGTTATTTATCACCTCAGAATACCATTATTTTTCATCTATGTGGAACATCTAATTAACTTTCAAGTGCTTCGTTATCTATTTCATTCTCATAGTGTATCTGATATTCAGACAAATAATATTTTATAGAGCTTGAGTGATCTAAGGAAGGATGTAATTTGAAGTAAGAAAATACATGAAAGAGATGTGAAAGGGACATAGAAATAGTAGAGTCATCATGCTTCATAATACATTTAGTGAATAAATTATGGTTTTAATGTATTCTTCTTCTCAATCCATTGCATCCCATCTTATAGTGAGAAGTTGTATAGAAACCCTAAATAAATGAACAGAAAGAAAAACAAAAAGGAAAACAAAGAGGCTTATCCTAATTATGCATTACATTCCCAAGAATTAACACATATATAATATGCAGGGTAAGACTAGCCATGCAAATATACATTCAAATTAGACCATTTATCAAAGATAATGTCTTAAAAATGAAAAAAAAAAGGGGGGGGAGGAAAAATCAGTAATTCTAAACTGAAAAGAAATAAAATTTTCTGCAAAAGGAGATGAGTGTGTAAGCAAACCTGAGATACATATGTCAATGAATGTGCATGTGCAGCTCCCTCTAATCTTTTCATAAAAGGGTACAATAAATAATAACAGTAAAACAAGATTGAATGATCCTTCTCTGCTTTGTAGAGCACTTTGGTACCGACTTGGTGAAGAATATTCTTGAACCATAAGGTTTCATTGAGTCCAAATTTACAGTAGTCACTGAATGTGATTGCTTCATCTTTTGTCCCAAACAAGTGTCTGAATCATAGTTTGTAGGAAAATGTTTAGTTGTATGAAAATTTTATAGTAAATTTGTTACAGCAAATCAGCTCAAAACTGACAACAGAAGCACGAAAAATAATTATTGTAATGTAGGAATAATAGAGGTAAACATAATAAATATGTCAGAAATAGATGTTATGATATTTTTAAAATGCAATTTAACATGATTAATGACATTTTGAAGGTGAAGAAGTCCAATATAGAGATGAAGATGAGTTTTGCATTGTGTGCCTGAAATTAGAAACTCAAAGCTTCAGATCCAGTTTCACAGCACAAAATCAGATCTGTAGTAAAATTCCACTATTCAGCTTTATATTATTAACTGGGTTCTTCCACGTTCTTTTTGATATTTCAATTTAGGATTCTTTTATTTCACTGCGGTCACATTGTCAAATGAAAGTAAAATTCAACTAGTTTAAGGAAGTAATGAAGAATTACTGCAGCAAAGTATGCTGTTTTGCTGGGTAAATTAAGGAATGAAATCTCTGGTGGTCCCAAAGAAAGTGATTTTTTTTCCTTATTTTTTCCTCTTGTCTTCAGTAATCTCCATAATCAAACCATAACTGCTATGGTGTGTTGATCTTGGCCAACTGCCTGATGGCCACCCTGCTGTTATTTCCCGGCCCCTACTCAGAATAGAAAATAAGGTGGAACACTCATAGTTCTAGGTAAAGACAGAGGGATTATATTCCAATTACCATCACAGTAAAAATATAGTTGAGTTTGGGAAAACTAGCTCATCTCAAATCTACATTAGAAACTGAATTTTCAGTGTGTCCTCTGTGTGTAATTTTCTGGTGGAGTATGTATCAATGTATGTGGAATATCTATTGAAAAATTGTGGAAAACTGACACAGGTCATAGAGTAAAAGGATATAAATGAAATATTCAGATTGATAGACTATAGAAAGAGAACTTAGTACCTAAATTCAAAAATTAATGGCACAATGCAAATTTCATTGAAAGAAAGGCATTTCCAGATTGCTGGTCGTACTCACTTCTGTTTGCAGCAGGGAGAAAAGCTCAATGAGTAGATCTTATAAGGAAAACATATAGACTTCCTGTGGGGGTTTCAATATATAGGACATTAATCAGGAATATATTAATAGTAATTTCTAAGGTACAAATATATATTTTGTTCAATAGGAGTCCTAAAAAGCTTTTTTTTTCTCAATTTATTTCACACACGTAAATAAAGACAAATATTCCAATGAAAATTAAGGAATATGAAGCAGAAGGCATTTGGTGATAATATATAGAAGAAGAAAAGAAGGTTTTACAGATTTCATGAATCCACATGTATATATCAAAGGGTATACATTTTAATGTGTTTGAACTTAGGATCCTTTCCATCTTCAGATACTTTATGATTCTAGGATTTGAATATGCATGGATTTCAAAAAGAAGCAAATAAAATATTATCTATCAAATGTATGAGGAAAAAATTAAAATAAAAATAGATAATATGGAAAATAATGAAAAAGAGATATATCGCTTTAAACATGAAAGAAAGAATTTTTTAAAGAAACATCCTACAGGCTGGAAAAAGTTAAAAGAGGCATAGGAAATATTCAGAAAGAATACAAACTGGGCTGGAAAGTAAAATAAAACTCAGCAAGAAAGGGACATAAAAAGGGAAAAAAATAAAATGGAAACAGAACTAAATATGGAAAGGAGAAAATAATAAAAACATAATACTTCAGAAAGGTTTATAAAGACAAGAAAATCAAGGAAAATTCTTCCATGGATGATTATATATGCTTAGAGATAACAGAGACAGTAAAATAAAATAAAAAAATAATATAAATGAATGTTTTTATTCTTCATTGTAAAGAGCCAACCCTAGGGGTCCCAGAAGCATCTATGTAGTAACCTATGCTATTCACTGTATTTATATAAGAGAGTGAATAATGACTGCCAAATATTACAGTTGAGAAACATTTTTCAAAGTGAAAAATAGGGTGAATATGCAAACATTGCATAAGGAACTCATTGTATTCAGTGATAAAAAATATCAATGATAATTCAGTGCTCATACATTCAATATAAAACACACATGTAACTATCACCCTAACTGAAGAGCCAGAATGGTGGTCTTTGAATTAGGGATTATCATTCTCAAAACTCACCTTAAAATTATTCTAAATAGTCAAATATCTTGTCAAAAATAAGAGTGAAGGAGTATAGAATGAAAACAAACACAGAAAAAAATGCAGCTATAAAAACGGATGGTATACTCCATGCTGCATAAAATGTTCTAATTAGCCATCTCAGAAAAAAAAAATAGCAGGTTCAGATGAGGTTCTGAGAATGATGAAAAGGATGATCAGAAGCATGAAATCACTTACCTGCGAAGTGGCACTCTGGAAAAAGTATTTCTGAGTTTAAAAAGAAACAAAATTGTGAATGGTTTGAAGAAAGTAAATAAAAAGTTGATATTCACTTTTTATCATAATTTGAAGAGAAAAAAAAACCACAGAAATCGATTGTTGTTGCATTAATGGTATAGGAATTTAGCAGAAAATACCCACCCTTGCGTTCCAGCTGGTCCTCAGACATCGGAGGGGCTGGTCGTGGCTGGGTTTGATTTCTGATTATAGCTAAATTAGAATTATAATGAGAACAGGTGCACAAGTAGTGCAGTTTTTTACTCTACTACAATGGGTCTGATTGCATTCAATAAGAACCTATGTAATCCACATTCATGGATCCAGATTTGTTTAAAGAAACAACAGGAGAATAGGTTCAGGATTGCTGGTGATAAATCCACTTACTGCTGAGTATTAGTATCTGCTGCAACAGAAGGTATAGTAAGAGGGATCTAATAGTTCTACATATATATAAAGAAGTATTCATGTGTAAAAAGCAATTTTTAAGGTATTACGAAAAATTGGAATGCAGTGGGAAAAAAAGAGTTGGAAGAAAGCAGAGGAAATTTGGCATTCCTAGTAAGCTTCATATAAAGTCTTTTTAGTGTTTTTAAATAATAGGAAAATTAACCCAAGGTAGATGGACACTATAACAAACATTTCATTAATTCTCCAGGAATATTAAAATTACATAGACAATGGAAGTAATCTGATTACAACTGATTAATTTTTTGACTGTGTTTTTAAAACTTTTATGTAGTCTTCCTTTACACATTAAATACTGCAGCAATTATGGAGAGAAATCTCATCTTGGCCATTTAAAACACCCATGAATATAAGATTAAGCCATTATTACAAACACTTAAACACTTATCCATATAAAAATCAAGCCTTTAATCACATAAAATTATTTTATATCCATCATACCATAAAAGCCAAAGGAATTGGGTTAGTTAAAACATGCAATTACAACAGCTTGACCTTCAGATTTTGACTGGTAAAATTATGAACTAAACAGTGCCTTTGTCATTTAAAAGCCTATAAAAAAGCCTAAGAAAGTACCAAATTATTAAGAAATGATCCTCCACTGGATTTTGTACTGATCTTCATTTACTTGAACAGTTTATTTCATCTGCTTAATTTAGTAAATATATGTCAGATGGATTTCTGCTGCTGAAGGTCATCCAGTCAAGCAACACCAACCTCAGTGGTAAAAGTCTCTTGGAAAATAAGATTTCATTGGTACATTCAATAAACAAGCTGCCATCAATAAAACCAAAATACACTCTAATCAAAGAGAGATGTGTTTATGATTATGTTTCCAAAAACTGTGGGTCATGCTCCTCTGGATGAGCCATAAAAACTACCAGATGGTCAGGAGTGGCAAAGGAAGAAGTGGATTTATTTCTTCTCTTCATAATAATGACATTTGATCATTATGCTACACAAAATAGATACTTAAGTTTATCTAACTCACTTTGTAGCACAGGGAGGCATACAACAGTTTGTGAAATCCTGCTCTAATCTGCAATTAGACCAGATTATTTTACTAGAATATAAAACATTTAGTTACCCCTCACATCCAAAGAAAACAGTCAGATTTTATGTTAGAAACAACAATGAACACTTTTTTTTCCCCTTTTGCTTCCATTCATGGATACTTACAAGCCTGTCCAGAAACAGAGTATTTACACTCTGGGCATTACGCCATGTACATTTTTCTTGAGGCATTTATGCCTTCGAATTAATGAGAGTACAATTAAAATTTCATGCCACAATAAAGAATGAAGTAAAACAAGGCAGAACATTAAGGCAACAATGAAACAGAAAAATAACATTCAAGAATTTCTACCCATTTCCTTTGCTTACACTTGACAGAAAACTGAGATTTCTCTCTGAGACATTCTTATGGAAGGAACAGCCATGCTATTACAATGTTGATATTTGATGGTTGCAGAGGTGGGAATTTTGCACCAGATTCACTTGCTCACAGCTATTTAGACCCATCTGAGATGCTCCTGGGCACCCTGCCTTGTCTCCATTTTTCTCCACATCTCTTACTTCACACGGCTTTAGATTCTTGTATATGGCAGCTGAACATAAACCCCTCATAAAGATTTACTCTGGTCAGGATATTTTTTTCTTCTTCATAATTCTCTAGAGTCCAGTGTATGTACGGACTGGAAGTCTCTTGAGTATGATGGGAGTTTAGATAAGTCTCACATTTTCATACATACATATTTAGATCTGACATGAGGTATAAAACAGAATTACAAATTTCGTACACGGTTTGTAAGTCTTCCACCACAAGAAACTACTGCAGTGAAAGACAGAATCAACTTTCTTTGTGCAAGAAACTGCTAATATATGTTTAAAAAACTGCCTTTTTTATCAGTTCTGCCTTGGACAGAGGTTAGAATGTCAGTGTTCCTTTTTATGGAAAATCCAAGATAGACTAATTTTTTTTAAAATCCAAATAAGCCATAGGGTGAAACACATGTCGGGTGTAGAAATCAGAAATTTATCCAAGTATCTTTAAATTGTTCTTCATATTGGACTGAAGTCTCTCATCTTTTGACTGGAATTAAATGTTGCTAGAAATTTAATTGAAACTGAAATAGTTTCACTAAGACCATCTTCTGTTTTATTTTTGAAAGGGAATGATTTTTTTTTTAGATCCAGCAATTGTAAATGGAACATTGGTAATATTTAGGCAAATCCATGGTCTTTGATGCAGTTATATGACTTGAAAAACAATTGTAAAAAAATAACCTCAAATATTTTCTTTACAGTTTTCAGCATTGTTTCCTCTTTGCATTAATTTAATAATTAACTAGGAAAATTTTTCAGTTCTTCTTCCTCTTAAAGCACCAAAAAAGCAAACAAAAGACCAATAAAAAATCTTACAAAAAAAAAATCCCAAAGAAAAAAATAAATCCAAATCATAAAATAATGAACCCTGGAAATAGAGGAATTTAAAATATAATTAGTTTTTCTGTTTTTTGGGTTTTTTTTAAGTAACAATTGAATTAAAAGTACTGATGTGAGAAATTTTGAACCAAATAAGTATACTTCTACAAATCTTCTCCTTTTGGTCAAAGAAGTCTTTTACAGTTTAACTGTGGGAATAATTTTTATTAAATCCATTGGCTTCAACTTTTCTTAAAAATTGTACAATGAAGAACATCCCTTGACAAGATTGTACCTCGATAAACTCTCCAGACAAAATTAACTTGAAAACCGAGTGAGATCAGAGAGTCAGAGAGGAATAAAAACTTTATTTATTACTTAAGTTGGCATTTTTGACCTGANATTTTTAATGGCCACAGGCTTCACACTTTTCATCATCCAGGGGAACAACATCAAAACCATCTGAATAAGCAGTTTGGATAAACTTAGGGGATGAGGTTTCTGATTGTGTGAATTACTTGTATTTGTTTGTTTTATAGTATGAATTGTCTATGTTGTAGTAGATTGTTTTCAGCTAATTTCTTGCAGCTGTTACTAAATTACAGGCTCTGCTTTCCAATGCCACTTAGGGAAAGGAAAACCAGTGTTATTTAGCCACTAATTTTACTATGTAATGCTCTGAATGGAGAGAGGAAAAACGTTTGCTATTTCTAGCTGTACAACACAGAATCTTTGCCAACTACTCATGTGACTGAATGGCTGCCATTTATTTACTGGTAAGTGTAAAGGATAACATTTCTATTTCTATGAAAATAGCGTCTCATGAAAGACAAATTAAGTGTCTAATTACCCCAAGAGTCATTAGCTAAACCTTATGTCATAGTAGACAATAGTAACTAAAACATAGTAACTCTGGTAGTATCAGAGGATGTGAAGGTCTGATTTTAGTAACTGGATGCAGTGCAGAAACTAACATACCCAGGCAAATAAAAGTCATCTCAATATCCTCAGATTATTTCAGCCTCATTAGCCATGTCTTTTGCAATATCCAATTGTATGCAATAATAGATGATTTTTAGAAGAGTCTTTTAGAAGAGTCTCCGTAATGAAAGGAACTATCAGTCAAATCCTTTAAGAGTGAGTGTTTAGTTATTTAACCTGATAATCCAATCTACAGAAATGTTTGCAATTCTGGACGAGAGGATTTATATTCTCAAGACATTTGCTCCATGTTATTGACTGATAATATAAAAAATAACCGTGTTTACTGGTTTGATACAAATTTTGTCTGCTGAGAAGAAGGATTTATGTTGTAAATGATCTATGAGTATTAGTATTTCAGGGTTTAATTCTTATGAAAGTGATAGCTAACAATGCTGCCTTGTTTTTCTCTTACATTGTGATGTTGCTGAAAATATTACTGAAATGAAAGTGTTACTTTTTTTCTTTTTTACTTTTTTATTTTGCTTTTCTTTGTTCTTCAGCAAACAGGAGTCTTGGGCTCATAAATATAAAGGGCTTTAAATAGGATTTGAATACTTTATTCTAGATAATGTTGATCATAAGAGATACGGATACAGGTTTTTAGAACAGCTCTAGTGAGCCTAAGTTGTATTGATTTTCAAAGGAAATGCACTTTTCAACACCCATTATTTCATCAATTTCGTCATCTTTCCTCCTTTTCATCTATAGATTCCAAATGAGAATGGAAATACTTCCTTTATGTAAGGACAGAAGTGAGGAGCAGAAAGGCAGAGAAAAAGAAAAGAAGATAGTGCATCCGCCTGGGGACTCTGTGTCACTTTTCACCATCACTCACAGTAATTATTACACATCTTGTTTTTCTCCATCAAAAATTAAGAAAGAAAACCAGAACTAACCCACCTTACTCACTGTATTATAAAATAGAGCTTTTGCAGAGCCTTCATAATAGTGAAGTTGCTAACTACAAGTTTAAATCCTGTGTTTCACAGTACTTTGGATGTGGCTTCTTGGTGGTTTTGAGGATTGAAATTATTTTTGTCTTTACACTACACTGTACAAAAGAGCTAATTCATTTATGTATTAACTTGTCTACAGCATTCTGTAGGCTGAATTTTAGGTTAAGGCATAGCTCTGGACAGACTAGATGTAAGTAAACAAAATCGTATTGCTGTATCTTCTGACTAGGACTTCGTCAAAGACTCACAGGTAATGTTATTGAGAAGGCCCATAACACAATGATTGTCCATGAATACTATTAAATATAAGGCTCAAGCAATGTCTTGCAGATGGCACCTTAATTTGAGGATTTCACTCAAGTATTTCTGGTAAATAATGCTCATTATTACTTAAAATTAATAAAACTACATTCTGTAATTTTACAGACCATTGCTTCCTCTTGTTTAAGCTCTTACCTCTGTCAAAATAAATAATTAGGGAGCAAATATGAAATAGGGACAATAGAGCATAGACATTACAGTGAAATTATCATGCATCTGTAGGCAAGTTTAGAATTACTTTACCAAGAAACCTTAATTTAGTTCCTTATACAGCAGGTTTTCCTTTGCTTTCTGGCACATAAAATGGCTTTCAACTCTCTATGCTAGCAAAACTTTCTGTGCAAATAGCTTCTGACAATCTTATTGCCCCCTCTCCTCTAAGTAGATCTACATTTGCACTATTTGTCACTAGACAAAGTTATTTCAAACTCACTTCATCAGTGATAAAAACTTTATTGGAAGATTCTGTCCCCAGTCTAATGCAAATGGATATAATCCTCAATGTGTCCAGATAATTTCAGAAAATTATGTTATTATAAAGTTGTTGCATTGAATACACTTCTATGGAACTCGTTTGTTCTTGCAGCCTGTTACATGGCCAATTATGTACACACATTAAAGCCTGTGGTGAATGTTTCTAAGTGTTTCCAACTAGAAGCATCAGCGATGAATATTTAAGGTACATAAGTTTATCAAAAAAACAGTTTGAAGTGCAAGAAATGGTTACCAGTTATAGCCACCTGCCCTGTGATTTCCTCTTCCACATGGTTTGGCAAACTGTATGTCCTGCCTGAGAGAGCACAGCTTCCAACACGGCTGTGAGACAAGGTTCATATAATTACACCTTTCAATTTTATAGCTAAGCACTTGGCCTTTTACTTATTAGGAAAGGTAAACTGTAAACAGATGTCTGTTTCCTATCAGAGCCCTAATTTTGGCTTTTTCCAGTCTGATAAACTGCCCTAGTTGGTGGACTGGAATACAGAAGAAATGCATTCAGGAGGCTTGGAACTAGATGATCTTTAAGGTCTCTTCCAATCCGAGACATTCTACAATTCTGTGATATGCTGTTCCTTCTTTGCTTCACAGGAAGACCTTGATTCTGTTGGAATGGTTGTAAAGATGAATCTAGAAACAATCTGTTTCTAAATTCAAGGTAAATGACATCAATAGCTGTTGTTTTCTAGCTTATGCTTTAAATGAAAATATCTCATGCTGGAAAGATTCAGAAGTTGTAAGAAATACACCTCTTATCAGGATATAATTATAAAACTGCATTCAAAATTGTAAATTGGATTTACTTTAATATTCATCCGTTAATGAGGGTTTTTTTAGTTTTATTGACTTTATACTGAAAATTTTATTGGATTTTTTTATTGCTTTTTTTTAAATTAGAAAAATTAAGTCCTGAAAATACCAAATCAAATGGAAAATTACAGAAAGAATAACCTCAGCATCACTTTCCCCAAGAGCTGTCACAAATTTGTTTATTTGGTATAATTGATACTGGCCATTCAGACGTTCCAGTCAAAGGAAGGTAATAGTTGCTCAAGTTTTCATCTTTGGGTATTTAGAAAGAAATATCCTTTCTAAAAAATCAAGAAAAATGGTCAAAAGAAAGAAGTGAAAGTACAATAAGTTGCACAACACATCCATAGTCCCCATTTATGCTTAACAAGTCCAATTCATTACTACACTTAATGATGGCTGTTGGGGAGGAGAGAGAGAGAGAGAGAAAATGGACACACATTTCTCTTCTTTGTCTAATACTCCTCTTGTTTTTATCACCGAGATTTTTTTCTTAAATTGTATTAAAACATATTCTGATCAGAGCTAGACTGGTCACCTATCTTCTCTTTAACCATATAACTGGCTGAGAGAAGACAATAATATTAGATGACATTAACAATATCCGATAGTAATTTTAAGCCTTAGTATATTTTTAGCTACAAACCGCAGGAAGTACAAGAAGAACAAGTTCATCACAGAGAATTGTACTTTGAGGACAAAATAAATCTCTATAAAATATTGACAGTTTGTTTGAGCATGTTTCATTGAGACACATTATTCAAAGACAAAATAAATGGTAATGAAAAAGTGTTATAAAAACTGAAAAGCTGAGTCAGCTGATAGGTAATGAAATATCAGTCCAATAATGTATTCCAGCAGAGCTGCTGAACTCATATAAAAAAATATCTTTTCTCTGTTGGCCACAGTGACAAAAATCCATACCATTCCACACAATTAACAAGTTTAAATTTTCAGGAAATATTTAGATTATATAAATGTGGCAAGGGAAAAACCAAACAACATTTACCTCAGGTGCTGCTGATTTCCTTTTAAACTATATTGGTGCAAATTCATTCTAAAACTGAACAAGACGGTTTTTTATATTGTCTTTTTACAGGATGCTAGCTTCATTTGCATGTTTGTTTGTTTAACATACCCACACTGTATATCAGTGTGTTAGATTTCTTCTCCAGTATTTATATTCTAGGAATACTCCTGTGTAATGGTTTATCTCCTGCAAAACACTGGATGAAATGAGGCTGTATGTTCTCTAGCAGTTTTGCATGCTAGTGAACCCAGAACCCTTTCCTATTAGTTCTTGTGCACATTGTTACCGATTTACCTGACCACATAAATCTTTTGAAGGATTCTTCATCTTTGAAAGCTGAGAAATATGTTTGTTTGTTTTCCTCTGAAATTCTGCTGCAAGTACTTCAATGGGTCATGAAAACTAGAATTATAAAATGAAAATTAATTCCATTAAAGAAATAATAATTTTTGATCCTGTATTGTTGAAGACCACATTATTGTAGTTTGATTTAAAATACCAGGTTTTTAAATGCCCCAACTGTGTCCCCCATTTTCAGCTTGCACATCTATTTAAAATGAAATCTCACATTTCATCTTTTCTCATTTAAGTTGCTGTCTTCTGTAAAACCTGTTCTTTGTGTTACTGAATATATTAAGATCCATTTCCAGCTTCATTTACACTTGGAAACATTTTTTTTAAAGTAGAAAGAATAATATAATAGAATTTTTGTCACTGACAAACAAGAGTTCCACTAAATGTCTGCAATGCAAATAATATCCCATGTAATTCAGCTCCTTTTCCAAATTTATTTTAAAAATTCCTTGCCATATCTGCTGACTTTGTCAGGAAGGACTAGATTTACAAGCCCTTAGTCAGTTCATTTGCTGTTTATCTCAAATGCTTTGAATTGCAGCCTCTCAGCACTCATGCATGACCTTTTCCCAAAGCTGCTGTTTTTGTCAGAGTTGATTTAATTGCTGAGATGAACTTTAACTTTTGAAGAGTCATAATCCACTCATTTGATGCATATAGAGTTATCTTTCTTGTACTTTACCAGAAAAAGGTCCTATTAAAGTTCAAAAATGACTGGTCGAGTTTCTGAGCTAAAAGAATGGAAAATGTTTATTACAATGCTGTCTTACTTTCGATACTTAAGATGGCATACGGTGACAATATCATGGATGTCATCTAGTTGTATTGTATACATGCACAAAGATAACAGAAAATTTAAAAATTAAACAGAGAGGTCTTGGTATGTGATAAGGTCACTTTTCCAATATCTTCTATTTTTGTAAGTAAACACAAATAACTTAAAATTCAATAAACAAGATGCTGTTACTGGTGTGAGGGAAGAGAGAGATGATGTAGATTTCTTTTTGTCTCTGAGCACGAAAAGGCCAGACAACAAAAGGCATAATAAAATAGTTGTTTAACCAAGATGGAGAAAAGAGAAGAATATAGGTAACAAGTAATTGTCACCATCCTTTCAGATGCTGGAGATCCCACTTTCGTGCAGATTCAAACAGCGACAGATGGATTTTTTTATACAACATTGTGTAAATTCTGTCTGTGGAGAGTCCCCTCTGGTGGAGAACACAAAATCACCTCTTTTATGTGAGTATGTAAGTTTTAAGGTACTCAATAGCAAAAATATGCATCACATCAATAAATGGAATAAGCAAACAAAAGAATACCCATACCATATTTTAAAATGTCAGCTCCAGGCGGTAAGCACATTCAGTGTCTGCAGAGGACTTTTAATCATACATAGTGGGAGTATTTTAATTGAATTGACTGGCCTAAAGTACCAGAACATAAGTTGCTGAGTATTAGGAGTTTGATCCAATACGTTGATCCAGAGCTAAGGGTTTGACCAACAAATAGATACAATTATTTTAATGAGAAGTACCACTTCAAATAATTGTGTGATTACTATGTGACTCACATCCATACTTCTCATCCAAATAGTGCTATAACATTTAATTTAAAATATAACAAAATGCAAACAACTTTGGTAAATGGAAATGGAAATGGAAGACTTGTCTCTGTATGGCACTCTGGAAGTCAGACACTTAGGAATGACATAGTAGCATGGACATTGGTGTCTTTTGCTGTTGAAGTTATGGAGGCATCTAGCTGCAACTGAGAAATGCAGCAGAGAACCTCTAAATAGTTGTTAGCATTCTAGAGGGGGCAGTTGCTGGTCTTCCTGAGTACCACACTGTTGTGATTTAAGAATAATGTTCTCCAATTTAGTACTTCCACTAAAACCATGCACTGCTCCTCTCTCCCACCTCCCTCTGAATGCACTGGAAAGGGGAAATAAAGGCACAAAACGCAAAGATCACAGGTTTAGATAACAATTTACTGGAAACAGCAATATGATAAGGAAACAAACAGTAACAACAAAAATACTAACGACAGAGGGTACAAAAGAAGAACAAATTCTTCCCAGAAAACAGACAAAGCAGATGCCTCCCTCTGCCTACTGACTCAACCAAAAGGAACTCCTCCTTCTAAAAAGAAACTCTGTTCTCCCTGCCCCATGGCATTAGGTGGTATTGAATAACCTCTATGTCCTAACCATGCCTTCCCCCTGCTATGCCAAAAATTAACCCTGTCTTGGACAGAACCAGGACACACGCTAAATATAAACTGGTATCATGTGTTTCTGCTTAGAATAAATCTTTATTAAGAATACAACTAAAACTTGTTTAAAATAAAGGAAGTCTTGCTGATCACCTCAATAATATTTTGAGGAACACTCAGTGAAGGAAACAATTACTACAACAACTCTTTCCTTAATAGAAGCATTCTCCAATGCACTGCTTGGCACATAATTTTTAAGGTATTTTGACAACATAATGTGGGTTTTAATTATGTGTTTTGATTATTATCAGCCTTTATTTTATTATAAAGCACTATAACTGTAAGTAACTATAAGCTGACACCATAAAGTGTGTATGCTTGACTGAAAGCTTTAAAGCACATGTACCTATTAAAAAAATTCTCCTGTTTTTCTCTCTATGAAAAAAGTCTGATTCATGTCATCATAGGTGAAAAGCACTGGTAATGCCAGTTCATCTCCTGAAAGTTTGCTGCAATTCCCATCAAGTTGCTCCTAGTATAATCTATTGACTTTGCATAATATGCAGACTTTCAGAAAGTTAAATGTAAAATAACGATATATGCCACTGGAATTCCAGTTCCATTACGCAGAAAGTATTATGAGCAAAAAGAAAATATAGGTTATATATTGTCACGATCCACTATTAATACAGAGCGGGGGTCATGATGGTTCATTTGATCTCAGAGGTGCAAACAGGCAAAATGCAGGGGACAAAATCAGTTTATTCAACAACAGCAATGCATTTTTATTANATATAACCCCAAATGTCTGACTTTTTAGCACCATGTAAATCTTAATCAAAGAAATCAAAGAAATTTTGTTAGTTTGGATTTCAATCTGGAGTATAATTTTATCGGAGAAAAACAAAACACAGCCATAATAATTGTAGCAATAATAATGATAATACAGTTAAAATCATTATATGTAATGCTTCCCTTTTTAAATACCCCTTTGTACTCTGAAATTGTGAGCATCCACGTTCCTCAAGCAAGCAAGGGCACAGGGAGCCAGGGCAGGGTATAGATAATGGTTGAAACAAGTCCTCTGCACTGCAGGTCCTTCACTTGCCTATAAAGAGAGAAATGGAGATGTATTTCTTCCTTTGCCTGTTTATTTTCTTTGTTTCTTCATTTCTCTTTTGTTTTTACTGGAGTTTGTTTTCAAACAAAGTTCTACAATGTACTCTCTCTTCATTGATTTTTAACGTCACTGAATGCTTGAATTTACTATATGGTTCATTTAATGTTAAACACTTATTCTTTATTGTCTTTCTTACTTTCGAACATGTTTTGTCAATCTTCTAGATCTGCATTTCTTTAACCAAACAACTCCAGTGCCAGCCTGTGTTCCTTATCACCCTCTGTTGTACTTTTCTATGCTGTACCCAGTTTCTACATTTTTCAAATTCTCTACTGTCAAACAAGGCCTGTTTCCCACTACACTGTATCATTATCATACGCATAAATACTTCACTGGCACAAAACAACTACCTATTGTTACTGCTACACTTTTTCTATATAAATATAATGAAAAATAAAACAAATGGTAGTAATAGCTACCCAATCTTTAAAAAGAAAAATCTGTCGAAGGTAAACCAAATGAGATCAAAGCTCCAGGAACATCAAGGAAAGTTCAGGCAAACCAAGCCTGACAAGTCTCACTCCTGAGGCCTTGCAAATTTTGTTAGTAGCCTGTTATTAGCTATTGCAATACAATCTTACTTGGCTAAAATGCCACAGATGGTCTCCTTCAAACTCAGTTTTGCTGATCATTGCAATCTGCTCCACATAAGAAAATCTTATTTGTCATTCTGTAAGAGTGAATTGAGAACTCCCCTAGACTTCAGACTTTAATATTTTGATCAATATTTTCATCTGTGCACTGTTAACAATTTTATAATGCATTTGTCCTCTTTTTCTGTTTAAATTTAGTTTCTAGGGCTACCTATGTCTTTATGCATACATTTGTGCACATATATATTTTTTTTTTTTGTAAAATAGTATTTGATTTGGCATAGACTTTGTCTTGAAATGTACTGCACACTCTAGTGAGAATGAGGGAAGCTATAAGTGTATTTTCTGACACAAACAAATATGAATATATAAAAATAAGTAGAAATACAACCTGATCTTTTATTTCATGTAATTAGGATTAAACTAGTTTTAACATTATCTTTAAACATGCTCTCAAGTTTTCAGTATATTTCTTTTAGCCTCTCTGCATGGGCAGTTGTCATTTTACATCACTGAACTGTCTTTGTGAATAAAAGTAAGCATCAGATGTTCTTGAGAAAGCACATCCAGCTTAAACTTTTGATCTGTGTGAGTAGTTGGCCATAAGAGAAATGAATCCAAATGTCAAGGGAAGAACTTAATGTGTCTTCTTCAAAATGTGTGAAAGGTAACTGTGTGAAGTGGATGGATCTGAGTAGATGTATTTCACAAAGATGAGGTGAAACATTATTTATTACTGCACAACAAAATTAAATTCTTGGAAAATGAATGAAATTGCGTGGGCTTTACAGAAAATTGTTACACCTTCTCTTTAAAATATCTGTGTTGTTTGTACGACTCATTAATACATCTAAACAAATACATACGCATAAACATGTATCTATATATACATAATGTATATAAAATCTGAAATCAACATTCCCTTAAAATAATGTTATATGTACTCAACATTAATGAAATCTTAACCTTTAAAAAGATTATTCATTTTTACAATGAGCATATTATTCACAGCATTTACAAAAATATTCTGTGGAACACAGAATCAATCTATGCAAAGTGTTATCGAGTCTGTACATGCCAAAAAGCTCCTGAGGAGGCTAGCCCTAAATTAGCCCTAAAAATCACCTCTGTAGCACTCAAAACACCAAGAACCAGGGTTACCTTCTTATGATGTGTCTTGGTTTAATTTGAATTTCCTGGCCAACGCACCAATAATGTCATAGTTTTGATTTGCCAATTTAAATATACTTATTTTCTGTTGTGAGACAGAACCAGGAGTAAAAACAAGGCAGGCCTAAAACTTAAAAGGGTATAAAAAGAAATTGATTAACTACACAAAGAAAAAGAAGACAGTAAATTCAGAATAAGATCTTCAGACCACTCCCTCCTCCCTCTTCCCATTCCTCCTAACACCAACATACAAAGACACTTGTTCTGGTTTTACTTAGGGAGGAGAAACTCAGAGAGAAGTTCTCTCTATGAGAACTCCCTCTGGGAGTTGATAGTGACTAATTGAAGGCTGGCTTGGTTATTGGCAGCCTGAAAATCCGATTGGTGGAGGTTAGTTCACTCCGTGAACAAACATTTTGGAGGAGGTAACCCAGAACTGAGCTCTCGTTCTCTTCCAGCAGCAGTGCAGGTAACAGGGCCCAGGCCTGGCTCCACTGCAGGCCATGGGCAGGGCTGGGCCCCCTGCCTGGGGAGCTGGAATGGCCCAGCAGAGAGGGGGCATGGCCATTCACCGTGGCCAGGGAGACTCAAGCTGATTTAAGATCCCAGCTACTTTCCCCCATAAGTTTAACATGGCCCATAGGCACAGCTTTTGAGAAAGCTGTGAAGATGGGAGGGGCTAAACGACTTTGCAAAGTTTTTTTTTTTTCCGGGCAGATGCAAATCGTGAAAATGAAACCACGAGAGAACTGTTCTCTTCCTCCTTGTGAAGAAATCCCTATAGCCTGACAAGAAAAAACTTCTCTCTCTGAAGTGAACTGAAAAAAAGGACTATTTAAGTTAGGAACTGGCTGAAGTACTTTTTGTATGTTTGTTTTGTTGTTATGAAGGTTGGGAGAGGGAAGGAAGGGATGGTCTAAAAATCTTATTCTGAATTTGGTATTTTTGTTTTTCTCCCTCTTTGTGTAGTTAAAAGATTTCTTTTTATACCCTTTTA